>CAUYTI010162589.1:0-24558 GCA_963575145.1 Galago senegalensis | reverse complement strand
CCAGCTACTTGGGAGGCAGAGGCAAGAGACTCGCTTGAGCCCAGGAGTTGGAGGTTGCTGTGAGCTGTAATGCCATGGCACTCTACCCAGGGGGACAGCTTGAGGCTCTGTCTCAAAAAAAAAAAAAAAGAAAGAAAGAAAGAAAAATGGCTGCGGTTTTAAAAAGCAAAGAGGTTCCCCTAAGTTCCAAGTGAGGTTCCCCTAAGTTCCAAGTGAGTAACTGGCTTTGGGTCTTCTGCTGAGTGCTGGACCTTATCTCAAGGTTACATGTACATAACCACCACAGTTTTTTCAGGCAAAGAAATCATTTAACAAACTTTGCATTCACTCCATAATGGTAGGTTGACTCTTTGAGTTCTGAACTTTTTTTTTTTTAAACAGAGCCTCAAGCTGTCCCCCTGGGCAGAGTGCTGTGGCATCACAGCTCACAGCAACCTCCAACTCCTGGGCTCAAGCAAGTCTCCTGCTTCAGCCTCCGAAGTAGCTGGGACCACAGGTGCCTGCCACAATGCCCAGCTATTTTTTGGTTGCAGCCATCATTGTTGTTTGGCGGGCCCGGGGCTGGATTCGAACCTGCCACCTTATGTGTATGTGGCTGGCGCCTTAGCCACTTGAGCCATAGGCACCAAGCCTGAGTTCTGAACTTTTACGAGGCATTGTAAATAACTTCCCAATACGGGACTTGGGCCTCCTCTCTCAAGAACATGTGGTTGGGTACTTCTCTTTAAAAGTGTAATTCTTATTTTAATCTCTATGCATTGATAAGCAACGTATCTCACCCATGTTATGGTTGTGTTGGTTGTGTTGCTTTGGGAGGGAACGTGAAGAACCAAGTGTGTGTGAGGGAGAAGTGGATTTACACTCTTTCAAAAGACAGGCTAAGCCTTAGTTGTCTAGCAGTCCTTACCAGAATGACATAATAGCTCGAGGATTAAAATAAAATTATATAGTAATTCAGGGCCTTCTATATACCTAATTAAAAAAAATCTAAGACATGCTGGTATTTTAAAGTTTTTATGTGTTTTACATTTAAGTAGGCATATGCTTAAACCCTTTCTGTGTCATTAACTTTGTGGTTAATTTCAATAATGGTTGATGTGAATGTGATGTTGAATAATTCATGAATGAACGCAACTGAAGTATGTAAAGAAAGTGGAATGTGACGCTATATCTGACTGCATGCTAATCAGCTTGTGCTCACTCACCAGATTGGAGAGTTAGCTACCACACTGTGTCACAGGCAGGAAGATGATACTGACAAAACCATAGACAAAGAAGCTTTAAATAGGCTGGGCCTGGTGGCACATGCCTGTAATCCTAGCACTCTGTGCAAAGCCAAGGCAGGAGGATCCCTTGAGCTCAGGAGTTTGAGACCAGTTTGAGCAAAGTGAGACTCCATCTCTCCTAAAAATAAAAATTTTAAAAAAACGCAACTAGACGAGCTTTGTGGTAGGCACCTGTACTCCAGCTACTCGGGAGGCTGAGGCAGGAGGATCATTTGAGCCTAGGAGTCTGAGGTTGCTATGACCTAGGCTGACTACATGGCACTCTAGCCTGGGCAGCAGAGTGAGACTCTGTCTCACAAAAAAAAAAGGAGAAGAAGCAGCAGCAGCTTTATTAATCACAGTGGATGATACTGGTGAAGCAATTCATTGTTTTAAAAACAAGTAACTGGTATAATCATCTTGTGTTTCCTATATGAACCACACCATTGGCTAACCAAATAGTAGATGAAGGAAAATTTCTCTTTATAGACAAATTTCAGGTAATAAATGAAGAAGAAATGAAAGAATTGGAAATTCAGCATTTCACAGCCCCTAATACATTAATGGACTTAAATATTGAGCATCAGTATCTGAAACCATCAAGAAAGACAACCAGATATTATGCACCTCTTTTTTTTTTTTTTTTTTTGCAGTTTTTGGCCAGGGCTGGGTTTGAACGTGCCACCTCCAGCATATGGAGCCGGCACCCTACTCCTTTGAGCCACAGGCACTGCCCCATTATGCACCTCTTGATAGAAGCCCCATGCAGCACTTATAAATTTGTCCTATCCCCAGACTCCAAACTGAATCTGCTCAGGCCTCTACCAATTTATAGGAGATCAAATTGTCTCACCTGAGTGGCCACAACTCAGGTTTGATTGTACAATTTGGGGGCTTAGAGGTGGTGAGGGGTGTAATGGGGGCATGTGCTCATTCTTCCTCTCTGAGATTTCTCTCTGAGATTCTTGACATGACTGAGAGGTTATCCACCCTCTCAGGTCTAACCAAGAAAATGAGGCTCCACTCCCAATGCTTGCAGGACTCCCTGGAGAAGCTTTCAAAACCACCCACGTGGCTTCACTCTAGACTTGTTAAGTTAGGACTTTGGAGGTGGGACTAGTACATTTCAAAAGCTACCCACGTATTTCCCATGGGCTGCAGACGGGGCACGTAACTGTTTGGGAAACACAAAAGAACAGGCAAAAATTATCATACTGTGTATTTGTATCATAAGTTGAATTCTTAAAAACTCAGCCCACCTCTCCCATTGCTTCACTGACATTCTGAAGCCCATCTATGGACCCAGGATAGGAATCTGCCCCTGGGAGGCAGGCACACATGGTCATAAATATGAAAAGCAAAGATTAAACAGAGAAGTCATTTGGAGGGAAAATAACATAGGACAGATCCAACTTCTTGGAACCGTGGGGCCACCCACTCTGTTGACAACCGAATGGAGATTTACCTTTTAGGTATAACAGAGACAAAAACTGCGAGCATGTCATCCGAGCATGTGCAACAGAAAAGGCTTTGACTTCTAACAACACCCAGAACTGAAATAACTTAGGAGATCTGGAAAAATAGAGTCGGACCCCCACTTAGGTTAATTAATTGGTAATTTAGTTTACCTGCTACAAGGGCTGCTGCTCCGAGAGACAGTCAGCAGCCCAGGTGTGAGGGTGAGTTGCCTTTTAAAGGCTTTGGGCAAGTATATTACAGAAGCAAAACGTGGCTGGTTAAGGGGGGGGTTACAACTTGGGTAGTCATGGATACAGCAATGGAACAATAATTAATACAGCTTCGGTTGACAATGGATACACCTCGTATCACAATGGTTATGGTTATACAACAGTAATTAATCAAGTCTCAGTGAGTTTTCCACCATTGTTCATCTACTGAGAACTTGGGGTTTTGTGAAACTTGGGACTTCTTTTCCTTGTACCTGAAGCTTGTCCTTGGCAACCCTAGGGGAAGGAGGGGGCCTGGGAACGTGGCTGGGAAGCACTGTTCTCAGCCACCATGGGTTGAGGAGGGACTTGCCTTGTTCCCGAGTTGACTGGGGGGAGAAGGGAGGAGGAGGGAAATGGGCTGGGGGGGTGGACAGATGAGGGCTGGGGAATAGGAGTGGGCAGGGGAAAGAGGGCTGGGTTACAACAGAACCGATCCCTTAGAACTAAGAAAACAGGACATGAAAGCCTTTCAGTAGTGAAGGGTCCATTGGCCCAGTGCAAAAATCTGAGTCCATTGGCCCAGAGCTGCAAGGTGAGTTAGACTTCAGAGTGTCCCACAGCAGAGGCCAGGGACCTCAGAACCAAAGGTGTAGATCAGTTGGGCGGGAGGATTGCCACCGAGAAAGGTTCAACATTCATTGCCTGAGAAGCAGATTGACCTCAAAGGCTTCTTTGCAAAACCACAGGCATCACTGGGCAATTCATGAAGCTCTTGCCCAGGGGATATTTGCCAAAAAGAAACAGCTTCTCTCTTACAGGTGTAGACATCGGTGCTGTGGAGATTTGCTTTTTGAGTTAAGGTCAAAGAGGCAGAAAGTCTGTCAAGAACCTAACATTACTGAGTGCCGACGATGGGCCACATTCTCTCACACACTGCGTAGGTGACATTCTTGGTCTAAGCTGGGGCCTGTCAGTCTGAAGTAAGTCATCCATTCATCATAAACAGGGGTGACTTCTCCCTTTGAATGGTCTAGTTTATACTCTTCCCAAATAGGGAATTAACTGGGACCTGAGGATGTTTTTAAATGTATCTTGGATTTTGTTTTAAATAGATCAGGAGACTGCCATGGAAAGCTCCCAAGCTGAGGGGGCAAGCCACATGGCTTAGGGCCAGAGAGGAAAGCACCAGGGTGGGTGAGGAGGCAGAAGGAGGGAGGAAAATCCTCTGCAAAAGCCTTGGTTTCCAAGGAAGGAATGGCAGGGTAGGGTAGGGTGAGTGCCTGGGCGGGCTGGGATTGGATACTTTGAGTAATTTCAGCAGGCTCTGGACTACAGGGTCTCCAGTCATCCTATACCTGGGCCTGGGGTGATTGAGAACAGGAACAGTATCTCTCCAGCTGCTGGTAAGAAGAGGCTGATGTGCGCCTGGACTGAAATTTGGTTGGTTTGCATGTCAAAGGCATGCTCTGGGCCCTGGAAAGAGGCAGTCTCTTTTCAGGTCTGCAAGGGCTCAAGATGTCAAAACATCATACAATAGAGAAAAGTTTTAAAAACATGGTCAATACAAAGAACCTTGCTTCTAGCTTGCAAAATACTGTTTATTTCAACTAACCAAATACCTCATACAATAAGAAAGCATTGAATAAGAAAGATTATCTGATTCAATCCAATAATTGTAGGTAACATTTAATTAGTTTGTTCTATGAGCCACCTCCTGAGCCAAGCACTTTAAATGCATAATTGTATTTAATCCACAAATTTGTATGTTGACTATACAAAGTAACAGTGATTATATGAATCCATAGGTGTGATAAAATACCACAGGGCCTTCACCCCCACCACCACCAAAAAAAGAGCACATGAAAAACGGATGATATTTGAGCAAGAACTGCAATCTGGTTCATTGTTTTATGCCAATCAATTTCCTGAGTTTTGGTAATGAACAGTAGTTATGGAATATGTCACTGTTTGGTAAGTCTGGTGATGGGTACATGGGACTTTACTGCATTATATTTGCAACTTATGAATCTATAATTATTTCCAAATAAAAAGTTAAAAATACGAGGTGGTGCCTATGACTCAAAGGAGTAGGGTGCTGGCCCCATATACCAGAGGTGGTGGGTTCAAACTAGGCCCCGGCCAAAAACTGCAAAAAAAAAAAAAAAGTTAAAAATATGTTGAGGGCAGCCACTGTTATTGTCCCTATTTTGCCCATGAAGAAACAGAGGCTTAAAGAGGTTAAATCGCCTGCCTGAAGTTACTCACCTAGTTTAAGTGACAGAATGTGATTCCAACTCAGAGCCCATGCACTGTGAGCCGCCTTCAACATAAGTTATATTATTCAACATAATATTCAAGTAAAATAGTGACTTCTATTACTCATGGAATGTTTCTAGGTTCCAGCATGGTCTGAAATATATGTAGATAAGTTCAATTACACTACAGTGCTTGAAAGTTAACCTGCAGCGCACTTAAACGTACAGGAATTGGGATGGGCGTGTAGGAAGAAACAATGAGATGGTGGCATTCCGCTTCCTGGGTTTCTCTCGGCAAGGAATTGTAAATGGGCAACAGTTTCTTTTTTACTATTCTAAAAAGATGTTAGATTAATAGTTACATAAATACTGTAGTCATTTACCAAAACCATTTTAGCTCTGAATCATAAATAATAAACAAGGCACTTATTTTATGCAATTCAGTCCTAACAGCAAGATAACTGGAAACTTATTTCCAGAATTCTAATTGTAGAATTGTAGCATCTTTGATGACGTACTTGTTAAAAGCATTTTCACTTCATTTTCTCTTAATTACAGTGGCTGCACCCAGTGCTGGATCTATTGAATACTCATAGCTGAGATCAAGGTCTATGAAATAGCAGGAACACATGGCAATCTGAGATCTAGTACTTTTGCACATATTACATGCCTATGGAATTTAATTCATAAAATATGAATCAGTGATCTCTACAGTTTTATTTACTGCTTGTATCAGTTTCCAAATGTTCTCAAATACTTTCACCCTTGGTTATTTCTTTTATTTGGTTTAGTGTGATATGGTTTTATAGGACTTTTGGTAATTCAGTATCATAGGCATAAATAATCCAGGAGGCCTGGGGTACATTTTAGTGTGATTTGGGGCCGCATTCTGAATGGATTAATGGACTGGAAGGGGAACTGAGTGTCATGCTCAGTACAAGGTTGCCATATTCTTTATTTCTTCCTCCTAAACTGTCTTTACAGAGCAGGTTTTTCTGTAACAGAGAGGGAGAAGGTGGTCCAGAGTGGGTAAGGGCTTGTGGATGGTAACTATCTCCAGCTCTACCTTGGCCTGCAGTAACCAGTGAAGTTTGATTTCATCAACCAGTATGTAAAATGCTATGTATGTTAACTGACATTTTCAAAGAGGAAAAGAAAGGATAGTCTGAAATCATTAATATTTTTGAGCATTCAAATGAAATTCCATATAATAAGAACCTTCATTTTTGCTCTTATTGTGACTGATTTCAATTTCATCAGTGTTTTTTCTTTGGGGGGGGGGGAGGATGGAGACAGAGTCTCATTTTATCATCCTCAGTGGAGTGCTATGGCATCACAGCTCACAGCAACCTCACAGCAACCTCAAACTCTTGAGCTCAAGTGATTCCTTTGCCTAAATAGTTGAGACTACAGTGCCCACTACAACACCCTGCTATTTTTTAGACACAAGGTCTCACTCTGGCTCAGGATGGTCTCCAACTCCTGAGCTCAAGCACCTGCCTTGGCCTCCCAGAGTGGTGGGATTATAGGTGTGAGCCACCACGCCCAGCCTCATCAGTGTTTCTTTACAATGGATCTGGAGTTTGAAAGTACCAAGAGACTTTTTTTTTTTTTGAGACAGAGTCTCACTATGTCATCCTTGGTAGAGTGCTGTGGCATCCCAGCTCATAGCTACTTCAAACTCTTGGGCTTAGGCAATTCTCTTGCCTCAGCCTCCCGAGTAGCTAGGACTACAGGTGCCTGCCCCAACACCTGGCAATTTTTTGTTGCAGTTGTCATTGTTGTTTAGGTGGCCCGGGCCAGGTTTGAACCTGCCAGCCTCAGTGTATGTGGTCAGCGCCATAACCACTATGCTATGAGCAGTGAGCCACCTAGAGACTTCTATAGACAATAAATTCTACTTAAATACTAAGTGTCTTGGGATGTGTTTCAGATATATTAAAGTTTCAGATATATTCTCAGATACGACATATATTCCCTACAAAAGAACGAAGTAAATTTGATGAACAAGAACAGTTTCTTTATTGTATTCCACATAATTTTGTCAAGGGTACAGTAAAAATCCTGTGTAACCAGACGCTGGGTGATTCTTCCAGGTCATGATAAATTTAGGGGTTGCTGTAACTCATCCCTTCGATAACGGGCTTTATGCTAACTACATAGGCCAAGAAACAAGACCTTAACTAGCTTTGTAAAGACAAAAATTGGCAAGTAATATAAATGTAGAACATGAGATATATCCATACAATGAAATACTCTGCTGCAGTCAAAATGGTGATATACTTCTAATCATGTTAATATAAAAAAGAAAAGTGTTAACAATGGCTGGGGCTCGGCCCCTATAGCTCAACCGGCTAAGGCGCCAGCCACGTACACCTAAGGTGGTGGGTTCGAATCCAGCCCAGACCCACCAAACAACAATGATGGCTGCAACCAAAAAAAAAAAAATTAACCGGGCATTGTGGCAGGCGCCTGTGATCCCAGCTACTTGGGAGGCGGAGGCAAGAGACTCGCTTGAGCCCAGGAGTTGGAGGTTGCTGTGAGCTGTAATGCCACGGCACTCTACCCAGGGGGACAGCTTGAGGCTCCGTCTCAAAAAAACTAAAAAAAAAAACAACAAAAAAAAACAATGGCTAGATACTTTCTGGAAAGCGCTCATATGTATATATTGATTATTCAGGGAGCCACTAAAGTTGCCATACATAGGGCATTATGGGAAACTGTAGCTAAATGTAATTTTATTTGCATAATATTCATTACACAACTACAAAATATTCTCTGTATGTTGCCTACCTCTTTGCAAAATCTTTGTAAAATAAAAATCTTATAAGTAAAGGTACATTTAGCTATAATTTGTTAAGGATATAGTAAAGATTCTGTATAACCAGACAACCAGGGGCAACTTTTGGAGTACAATGTATTTTAATTCCACAAGGATTAATTTTTCTTTTTATTTTGAGACAGAGTCTCACTTTTTTACCCTTGGTAGAATGCCATGGAGTCATCATAGCTCACAGCAACCTCCAACTCTTGGACACAGTGATTTTCTTGCCTCAGCCTCCCAACAAGCTGTGACTATAGGCACCCACCACAATGCCCAGCTATTTTTAGAGATGGGGGATCTCACTCTAGGTCAGGCTGATCTTGAAGTCAATTAGCTCAAGCAATCCACTTGTCTCGTCCTCCCAGCCTGCTAGGATTACAGGTGTGAGCCACTGTGGTTGGCCCTGAATATTTTTAATTTAAAAAAAATATATATATATATATCAGCTGGGTACAGTGGCTCATACCTGTTATCTTAGCACTCTGGGAAGCCAAGGTGAGTGGATTTCTTGAGCTCAGGAGTTCAAGACCAGCCTCAGCAAGAGCAAGACCCTGTTTGTAAAAATAGCTGGGCATTGTGGTGGGTGCCTGTAGTCCCAGGTACTCAGGAGACAGGCAAGAGAATCACTTGAGCCCAAGAATTTGAGGTTGCTTTGAGTGAGGCTGCCACAGCACTCTATTAAGGGCAACAAAGTGAGACTCTGTCTTAAAAAAAAATCACAGAACACTAGACATAGACAGATCCCCTCTCTCTGTATGTTTATGTGTGCATAAAAAATAAACTATGCAGATAAACACCATAATATATATAGAGTATATGTGGTTGAGAGACTGTGGGTAGTTTTTATTTTTAATTGAGTATAGTCCCTAAATTTTAAAATTACCTTATATTAATTCTGCAATAACATTTTAAAGAGGATATTTAAAAAAGAAGATCCTATAAGTTGATACTATAGGAATCTGAAAGTGAACACTGAATTCTGTTGGCAATATTCACTTAAAAAATATTCAGCAAATGTTTACTGTCTATCTACTATGTATACAGATTTTTGCTATGTCCTGAGGGAGACTTAAATATGAGTAGCAAATTCTCTACTCACTGTGAATTTTTGTCATAACAGAGGCACACGTCTAAACAATTGAAATTAACCCAATGGCAGAATGACGCAAAAGTACCAACAGAAGAAGTCAGAGACTGCTGACAAGACACGATCACAGAATCCAGGCCAGGAATAAGAAGGGGCCCCTTTAATACTTAGGAGACACCTTTGAGGATGGGTGAGAGATGGGGGGAGGAGAGAGGTGCTTCGGCCCCATGTCCAAATCAAGCTGAGGATGGCAGAGTTAAGTCCTATTTTCTACGTGAATCAACTACCTACTTCATGTTCAGGCTCTTCAACAGTTTTCACTGTAAACTAATTGAAACAAGCACAGCTCTTGCTGATGTCTGATACTGTGTGTTCGTCAGGAAATATATGTACCTGTTGTCATTTGATGGGTGAAATGTATTTCTCATCACAGGAAACAACACACTCGGGGATATCCCCAGGGTATTGGAAGCAGCCAGGCAATGGCCAGGAGACAAGCTGCCAAGATAGATGCGTGGAAGACTAAGTTAGAAGCAGTGCAGGTTGGCCACCAAAGTTAGGAAAGCAAGAAAATGAACTTCTTCTTTCTAGTGACTCCATCTGGGTTGAGCTGTTTAGGTGCCCAGTAGACTAAGTGGCAGTGACAATGGCAGTGGCTCTGACTATAGAGGAGGCAGGGATGTCATCCCAGATCATCCACGGACACCCAGCAGTGGACCAGTTATTACTCGGTAGCACACAGCATTCTCCCTCCTGCTTATCTAAGGCTAAGATAAACCTTTTCTGCTCAAGTTCAGACCCTGCTGCCAATTCTTCTCTGTCCTTGGAGCTCAATCACGTTTTTTTTTTAACCATTTAAAAAAATCCTCTTTTTAACCAGTTTGATGAAAATATTTCAAATTGTATATAAAAACAGCACACTGTACCCCATGACAGTATTAATGTACACAGCTGTGATTTAATTAAAAAAAAATAAAGCTAAAATGTGCCATTGCCACTGCCAAAAAATATAATAAAAATAAAAAATGCAAACGTAATAGATAATTACCAAAATCATTATAGTCCAAAGGATTGTGATAATGAATATTCTCATACAAATAAGCAGTTACAGGGATTAGCAGAAAGTGAATCAGAATAACAACAATATTACAAGAACGTCAAATAACCTCATCCTTCCCTCGCCCCAAGCTTACGTTATTGTTTATCCTGCTTTCCTTAAGAGGTTCAAAAACTCTCCTTATCTTTTTTCCAATGCTAAATATATACATACTCGGCAGCAAAGCATCAGGACTGAAATCATTTTCCGATGTGTAATACTGAGTAGGATGTAAATCGTAGCAATTTATTGAAGGCTGCATTTTCCTGTTCCAAGGAACGGAATGAAATTTAATGAAGGTGTGAACAAAGGAGCAGCTAAGAATTGTGAGTGCGGCACCCCTCTGGGGTTTATCCCACTTTTCAAGCCCTAACAATAAACCTGTCCGTTCTACTTAGCCAGTGGGCTGATTTCTTTCCCAGCCTGGTAAGAAAGTGTTAGAATGCTGTTCTTCTGTAGTTAAGTGTAACTGTCTTGAAACTGGAGATAGCTCATCCATTTCTATTACAGTTTTCCCTGCCACTAAAACACACACAGAAATGCCTTTCTTTATGCCCTGGTGTTTCCTTGGGGAAGGTTATTTGACAATCGGATCAGTCAGTCACTGAATTGCATTATAATTTCATTCAATGAGCTCAATCATTATTTTTCTAATGGCAATTACTTGATTTTTAAATTTTGAACTTTTAAAATGCTCTAACATTAAACTGTTTATTTAGGGCTGATCACATACATGTACGGAATTATTAAGAAGTACAAGAAAACTTATTGGAGGTCCTTATTGCCCAATAGTGTAAGATATAATTATGGGAGCAAGACGTACAGACTTTGAACAACTGATGAATAAAGCGAGTGAGTGACAACTGGGTGCAGACAACACCCAGAAGGAAGGAATCAGAGTAATCTGAAAGAAACAGACCTTCCACTAGACTTGAATGACAGCAAATACTGGAGGAAATGGAAGGAAATGAGAGGGCATTTCAGGTAGTGGGTGAGCCTGAGAATCTACCCCAAGCTGCTGTTGAACCTGGCTATTTAGAGGTGGGAGAATTATTTGGCAAATATAAACACCTCCTATACGCAGTAATTTACCCCATATGTTACTTTTCTATGACAAATTACCACAAACTTTATGACTTAACACGAATGCATTCTCTTACGGTTCTATAGTTTAGACATCTAATCTAACATGGGTCTCACTGGACTAAAGTCGAGTGTCAACAGGGCTGTGTTCCTTCCAAAGACTGTAGGGTATGATCTATGTCTTTGTCTTTTTCATTTCTTGCCTCATCTCCCCCTTCCTCTGTCTTCAAAGCCATCAGCAATGCGTCCCTCTGACCATTCTTCCACAGTTGACCCCACTGCTTTTACGGACTCACGTGATACATTGGGCTCATTGGATAATCCTAGATCCTCTCCCATCTCAAGGTCCTTAACTTTAATCGTATCTGCAACATCCCTTTTGCCATGTGAGGCACCATATGTGTAGGTTCCAGGGATTAGGATGTAGACATTTTAGAGCTGGTGGGGGAGGGATTATTCTACTTACCACATCCCATTTGCAAAGTGTTTTTATTAATGATATCTTGGAGAAAACTAGGACATTGATAAAGAAAGTAAGGCAGATGATAAAGGATTTTGAACGCTATTGTGAAATTCAATTTCATATACCCTGGACAGTCTTTGAGTGTGAGCAGGAAAGAGAGATATGAAATCAGTGCTCTACAACGATCTCCAGGAAACTGAGGCATGAAGGTTGTATTGAAGTGGAGGAGAAACTGCTGCAAGGGGAGGAATTAGCAGGTTATTGCTATTGGGGGCCCTAATTACTATAATCCCAAATTTAGGTATAAGAACCCAGACTCAACCCACATGGAAATGAGAGGGGAAAAAATGGGGAAGAAGATTCAAGAAACATGGGAACTTACTGACTGATAGGGGATGAAGAAAAGAGATGGACATTATACTCATTCTTTCTCTCCTCCCTTGTCAAGTAGGCAATGATCTGCAAACTGGCACTTTAGATCAGCAGAAAAGCCATTGCTGAAAGGATCTTATACTGAACATTTTTGCAAAGACAAAAAAAAAAAAAAGCCGTGTTGCTATTGTAAAACACTAAAGGATGCTCGATCAATAACAATTGCTCCTTTTCTTAAAAGCTTCTGACTACATTAGCATAACTTAAAGAGTTGGAGGTTTCTTTATATATTATATGGATTTTAAAGTAATTATACAGTCAGTAACTACTAATCAGGGGCTAAATTTATTAGTTTGCTGTCAAACAACATGAGAAACATCATTTGTTATCAAGTTATTTCTGGCAGGGACTATTAATGCCTCAAAGGACATGATAGACCTTTAAGTCATTGATAATAGAGATTGAGTGGAAAAGAAAAAAAACAAGTAGAGTGTGATTGTGTTTTTGTAAAATAAAATACCTGCACACATGTGAATATGTGCATGTGTATATACATGCACACACACACATATAGATGTGTGTCTGATAGTGTTTAGATAGAGAAAAATAGTCTGTTGGAGACACACCAAGATGGTAAAAGGATTTAACTCTGGAGAGTAAGAATCGACTCAGGCAGGGAGATAGGGACCCTCTACTTTTATTTATAATAGTTTATACTGTTGAACTTGCACAGTGAGAGTTTTTGTGTATGTGTTATTTTTCCAAGTATTTCAGTTTAAAAAAAAGAGTTGGATCATAAAAATTATTTTTCAATTGTTCAAAATAAAGTTTTTTTCAGATGTGCCTGATTAAAGAATCAAGACCAATGATGAGAGACGCTTCAAGTGTCATTGGCCGATCAGTGGCCCATAGAGTCAAGGCACAGAGTCTGCCTACTCCCTCATAGACGTGGCGGGCAACCCACAGTATATTCCTTGGGGAACATGCCATGTTTGGAGTATGTCCCTCAAATGGTACTGCTTACTGGGTCCCATGACTGTCCCTAAAACTCTGATCTTTGAATTAATCGTAAGTACTTTGTATATTAAAACTGATTGTCCACCAAAAATATAAATGCTTATAAATATGTGTAATGCCCAAGAACTATTCCCAGCCAAATCCAATAATTATGACTTGAACCTCAATTTGGCAAAATTCTCAAGTTAAAGTCCTGCAGACATGTGAGTTTTTAATGGTAGCATCTTTCTCCCAGTGCCCAAACCTGACACTTCAGAGCGATTCAGTTGAGTTTGATGCAATAGGAATAGACTCAGTTCCTCTTCTCTGGCAGTCTTCTCGACCCTAATTTCCAGTAGATCGCTGAATCCTTCCGATCAGGTGGATCCTTCTTCTCCCCCACCCACCCCAGGCCCAGCTTTATCACACGGTACCTGGAGGACTCGATTGCTTTATGGATTATTAGCTTGTCCCTAACTGTCTTTCCCAGCCTGCTCCACATTGTGATCAGCTAACTCTTTCTGAAATACCATTGATTTTTTTTATTATTAAAGATGTATTTTAAAGACATAATAGTTAGAAGAGTTTGGTACTTAAGCAAAAATAGCCCAAAAATAGCCCAAAAATTCACTTAAAGATGTCATTTTAAGTGAATGGGGAAAAGATTGCTTATGCAACAAATTGTGTTGGAATAATTGGCTGATCGTTTAGGAAAAAAGCAAAGCTGTATCTCATTTCTTAAAGCAAAATCAACTGCAAATGAATGAAAAATTTAAATATAAAAATGAAACCATAACAGTACCAGGAGGAAACATGAGTGAAATTAAAAAAAAAAAAATAAAGAAAATATTAGATTGGAGAAACATTTTCCAAGCTAAATGTAAAACCTAAACTCATAAAGAAAAACATTTAATACATTTCTCTACTTAAAAATATAAAATGTTGACATAATATACATACCTAAATAAAGACAAATCACAAACTGAGGGCAAAAATTGTCGCATATGTAATATAAAAAGGCTAATTTTGTTACCAAAGAGATCTTATCAATGAGAAAAATATTAACAATCTAACAGAAAAATGGACAGAGAATATAACCATTTACAGAGTTACAGTCAATTAATAAGTGAAAATCCCCCAACTTCCTTCATAATTAGAGATTCCAAATTAGAACAACAATGAAATAGCATCTTTACTTAATTGGCAAGAACACTTGAATACATTGGAAGGCTTTAGATGCTTAGAATTTGTAATTGTATTCATTGTTGTGATTTCAAGGGGGATTAGGCCTCTGTGGTTTAGTAAGTCAGGACTCTCTTATAAAAAGCTAACTCTTTTATTAAAGCATCTTTTCCTGTATTGCAGAGGAGATGCAGTGAGAACACCAGCAACTAGGAGCAACACAAATATTCCTCTGAGGTCAGTGGGATAGAGGAAATCACAGGCAGAAACATTCTCAGACCACAACTATGCACCTGCTTCTGCCCCAGCTCCAGGAAGCTACCAACACACTTTTCATGGTTTAAAGTCTTCAGGGGAGGAAGTTGTGGGGACAGGGCTGTGATATCTAGAAATTGCTGCCAAGTACATCTTTGGAACACAGTACAACTCCGAGCCCCTTTGTCTACAAATGGTTTCTCAGGCTAAGGGAGGAGCAAAAGTGATTCCAGTGCAAAGGATCCACCCAGGGAAGAGGGTTATGCAAGTCAGTGCTTCCTAAAGTGTGGTTTCTGGGCCTGTGCTGCCAACATCACCCAGAAGCTTGCCAGACCCCGCTGAGGCCAACTGAACCAGAAATTCTAGGACTGGGTTTTGAGCTCTCTCTGATGGAGGCTGCAGTTTGAGAAGTTTATTTTTATTTATTTATTTTATAGTTTATTTTTATTTATTTATTTATGTTTTTGAGACAGAGTCTCACTATGTTGCCCTGGGTAGAGTGCTATGGCATCACAGCTCACAGCAAACCTCAAACCCTTGGGCTTAAGGGATTCTCTTGCTTCAGCCTCCCAAGTAGCTGGGACTATAAGTGCCCTCCACAATGCCTGGCTGGTTTTTTTGTTGTAGTCGTCATTGTTATTTTAGCAGGCCTGGGCCAGTTTGAACCCACCAGCCCCCGTGTATGAGGCCGGCTCCCTAATCACTGACCTACGGGTGCTGAGCCTCGAGAACCACTAATTTAAATCAATGTTTTATTCACTTCCCTGATGATGACAGTAACTTAAAGGGAGGTAGGAAGCTTTTGAAAACTGCATTCTCCCAGGTCTCACCTTAGACATACTGAATCAGAATCTGTGGAGGGGCCTGAGAATCTGGGTTAATAACCAATCCAAGGCCAGGCACGGTGGCTCAGCCTGTAATCTTAGCACTTTAAGAGGCCTACTTGAGCTCATGAGTTCAAGACCAAGCTGAGCAAGAGCAAGACACTGTCTCTATTAAAAATAGAAAAATTAGCTGGGCACATGGAATCCTAGATACTAAGGGAGGTGAGGAGGTGTGCTGAGGCAGGAAGATTGCAGTGAGCTGTTATGTCTCCACAACACTCTAGCACAGATGAGAGAGCAAGAGCTTATCTCAAAAATAAATAAATAAATAAATGAATAAAACCCAGATGAACCCACAGTAGGGACATCTGGGAAACTGGCTTAACTGATTTCTGTTGCCAGATGCATGGGGTTAGAGAAACAAACTTGCCTTACTCCCCAAGCATACCAATGTTTCTTTTTCTCAGAAACAAACATCCAGGCTGGCTTTACAAATCAAACGAGATTTTTTTCTAACTATCTAATAAACACTAGCCTTTCAGGGCCCACAGTCCCATGGCATGGTGGTCTGCATCTCAGAAATCCTAACTCAACAGGAATCACAATAAGAAATTACAGGTCACCAGGCTATTTGTTGACACCCAATTCCATCACAAATTCCCAGACCCATACTCACTGTTGTCACACAGAAGGGAGGAGCAGATCCTAAGAAATGAGACCTGAGATGGTGAATTTACACAGGGGGAAAGGTGGGATTTGGGGATGTGGAGCTGCATATTGCCCTGTGTAACAGCAGGCTGATCTGTAAAGCCAGCCCGGATGTTTGTTTCTGAGAAAAAGGAACATTGCTGTGTTTGGGGAATAAGTCAGGTTTGTTTCACCAACATCGTGCTTCTGGTAGTGGGAATCCGTTAAGCCAGTTCCCCAGTCATCCCTACAATGAATTAATTGGTTGTGGTTTCTGCTTTTTATTTTGAGACAAGGTCTTGCTCTGTTGCCCAGGGTAAAGTGCAGTGGTGTCACAGCTCACCACGACCTGAAACTCCTGGCTTCAAATGATCCTCCTGCCTCTCCGTCCCTACTACCTGGGTCTACAGATACCTGCCACCACAACACTTGGCTAAGTTTTCTATTTTTTTTTTTGTAGAGGTAATGTCTTGCTCTTGCTCAGGAAGAGAGAAGCATCTGGAGGGAAGTGGCAAGATTTCCTCCCCTGAGTCAGATCCTGTGGGGGGTTGAGTGGTTGTGCTATTCCTTAGCTGCTGAGAGGAAGGGGATTTTCTAAGACCCAATCCTCCATTCCAAACTCCCTCATTCCCTGCCCTGTGCTTTGGGGACAGGACAGTAGAAGAGTTCTGGCTTCTAGAAGATCCTAGAGCTGGGTAAGCACCATGATTGGAAAGCATTCTGAGGAGCTCTTGCTCTGGCAATGCCCAAAGGGCTCCCTGCCTTTTCAGGAAAGCAGCCATGAGCTAGACTGAAGGGCAACCCAGTCCAGGTGGCCCAAAGACAGTATAATAAAGTTCAGGAAAATGGAAGACAAAAATAATTTATCAAGTCAGTGGCAAATCGAATTAAAAAGATAATAATTTAACTTAAAGAACAACTTTATACCTCCTATTTATTATATGTTCTATGAAATAACAAAAGACTCCAGGAGTTTTCTTCCAAGTTCAAGTGTGCTTTCAAGTTCAATTGTGCTTCCAAGTTCAGCTTGCTGTTCTGGAGTATGTGACCAGAGAGATGGCAGGTTTCAAAGACAATATTGTGGTTTCAACAAACATGAGTAACGGTTAAGAGCATCACTGAGACAAGAGAAGGGGCCATGATTGTTAAAATCAGCCAGTATTTTTGAATAGCAATTGAATTAAAAAATTTGAATAGCAATTAATTGCCCCGCAGACCACCATGCTTCAGCTGAGAGGTCTGGAGGCCTGGGTATTTCCTGCACACCCTGTTACAGGAGGCTCCCTGAAGACAGGACAGGGCAGGGATGTGATGACTCCAGGGAGCCCTGGGAGGTGGGGAGGACAGGAGAGGTGACTGCTGAGCTATCACTTCTTTTTTTTTTTTTTTTTGAGACAGAGCCTCAAGCTGTCCTCCTGGGTAGAGTGCTATGGCATCACAGCTCACAGCAACCTCCAACTACTGGGCCCAAGAGAGTCTCCTGCCTCAGCCTCCCAAGTAGCTGGGACCACAGGCGCCCACCACAATGCCCAGCTATTTTTTGGTTGCAGCCGTCATTGTTGTTTTGGCCAGGCCCAGGATGGATTCGAGCCTGCCACCTTAGGTGTATATGGCTGGCGCCTTAGCCACTTGAGCCACAGGCGCTGAGCCTGAGCTATCACTTCTGAAGGAGAAACACTGAGAGGACGCTCAGCCTCCACCTGCTGACCGAGTTGGAGTTTCACTCTACAGGTGTCTTAGACCACTTTTTATAAAAGCCACATTTGGAGGCCACTTTGTCCTGGCAGGAAAAACCCTCTCAGGTTAAACCTGGAGCTGAGCCATTGCAAATGTTCATGCATGAGATGCCTCAGAGTCTCACCTGGACTCTCACCCCATCGTGGGTTTCCCCAGTGCTGTTCTTTGATGGGGGAATTGGGATTATTTCTGTGTAATAACGTTATTGCTCTCTAATTCCGTAAAACTTGCTACATTTTACCCACCAAGAGGACTAAAAATATAAGAGAGCATCCAGAAAAAAAGGAAAAAGTGTGGTACCACTTCAATGAATGTAAACTCCATGAGAACAAGGATCTTTGTCTGTTTTGTATTATTATATGATCCCCAGTGCCTAGAACAGTGCCTGGTACATAGTAGGTGCTCTATGGGAATTCACTGTATAAAAATGATGACACCTGGTTAAAAGCACAAGTCAGACTCCTCCAGGGCTTCAACAGAGGCCTGCAATGGGCCTTGCCCTCCACTTTCACACTCGTTTCATTTGTTATACTGCAGAGAACCAACCTGCCATTCATCCATTTGTTTGGCTTTCATGAAATTCCTTTACATTGTTTTTTATCATTTGAGTTTTGTGTTGGTATTGTATCTATTCGTTCTGCTCTATTGGCATTTCTAGCCTTCATGCTTGCTTCGAGAGCCTCCCAGAATTGCAGATGAATATCACGGAGCCTTGGGGAGTCAGGTGCCCCCTCTCATCCCTGGGAAATAGTGATAAGCTGAGACTGGTGGTACAAGCATGGATACAACGTTAGCCACCATTAGTTCAGAATCCCCTTTATAAAGACAAGCACACTGAGGTCGAGAGAGGGGAAACCATCTGCCTGGAAACCCCAGCACAGACATCATGGAGTAACTCATATCATAGTGATATTAGCATCACTCCTCTGGCTTTCCAGAGGTTCAGCTAAACAAAATGCATTATCTGGGGAAAAGCTAATTGGCACTGGAATCCCACAAAATCTTTGCTTCCTTGCTTTTTTCAAGTGGGTTTTTTTGGGGGAAGGGGACAGAGTCTCACTATGTTGCCCTTGGTAGAGTGCTATGACATCACAGCTCATAGCAACTTCAAACTCTTGGGCTTAAGGGATTCTTTTGTCTTAGCCTCCCAGGTAGCTGGAACTACAGGCGCCCATCACAACACCCAGCTAGTTTATTGTTGTTGTTGTCATTGTTGTTTGGCAGGCCCAGGCCTCGTTCAAACCCACCAGCCCCAGTGCATGTGGCTGGTGCCTGCCTAACTGCTGACCTACAGGCGCCGAGCCTCAAGTGGGATTTTTAATGAGAAGTTTTATGAATAAGTTCTCCAGTGATCTGGGAATGGGATACAGAACAGATTAGTTCTAAGTGGAAGTGGAAAAGATGGAAAAGGTCTTAAGTAATTATACAAGAAAGTGAAAGTGTAACAGGCACTTTGGAAAAGCAGCATAGTGTAGAATGCAATGGCGCCAGACAGCCCAAGTTGGAATCCCAGCTCTGCCACTCACTAGCTGTGTGACTGTGAGAGGGTTAGTCAGCAGTTCTGTGTCACAGTGGCCCCCTTTGTCCTCACCTGTAAATGGGATGCAGCAATAGTGAGGTTTGTATTTATAAAAAACTCTGTACAGCATCTGATTCCTACCATGTTCTCAATACATGGAAGATGTGTACTCTCTCAGATAAGCCTTGGCTTACATTTGTCATTCACTTCTAGAATAAAACAAGTCCAGAACTTTGGTGCATGACCCACTAACCTTACTGAGTTTTGTTGTCCTATTTTGACCAAGAGTGGAGGGGTAGGGAAGGCTCCAGGGAGAAACAGCCCTGGGATGCCATGTGTTGTGTTTACTCTAAGGGCAAACTTTGCAGAAGGTAAATTTGCATTTTTATAATACTCCCTTTTATCTACTATAGGAAGATTTTTAAGAATCTGGATTCAGTTTAGTGTTTACTATTATTACTTTAGGGTTGGGGGGATCTTTATCTAAAGAATGTAAATGTGGGCTCTCACAATACAGTTAAGTGATTCCATTAACTAAACATGTGGACCCATTTGAATGCAAGGCAGTGTCCCCAACAAAGTTCTGAGGGCTGTGAGGGTGACTAAGAAACTCACTCATTCACTGTTGGATTTAAACATAAAATCTATTGAACAGGTAGCTGGATACATCTGATGACATTCCTGTATAAAAATAGGTGAGAAAAGAATCATGCGTGAAAGATTATCACATTGTCGTAAATTCCTTCCAAGCTTCTCTTATCTGCTCTGCTTCTAACGTCATAACCTTATCCCAAACATCCATCTCTGAGGTTCACTCTGCTACAAATATCCTCTGGTGAACCGAGAAGTAAATTACATGATCAGAGATTATTTTGGGTGTCATCAAAAAGAAATGAAGGCTTATTTTCTGATGCAAAAAATAGTGACAGTTCCATAAAACAGAATGTATTTTCTTTCCCAGTTCGCAAGGATATAAAGCTCTAAAAGGAAGAGCAATTTCGTGTTAGTTCTCTGATGAATATCCGATAAGATTTTATTGATATTTTAAATTTGATTTTAAAAACTCTTTTTATATCTACATTGCTAATATCCATGCTAATATTCATTTGGGGGTTTCATTGTAAGCATTCACTAGTTATTCAAAACTAAAACTAATAATGTATAAAACTAGGAGATAATACCTTTAAAAGATGTTGGTAAGTATTGGGGTGTTTAGTTATAAAACATTAGGTAACTAGCTGGAACACCTCGCCTGTGGCACCAAGTTCTAGATGGGTGCTGTTTAAGGGAAGCAGAATCGCCGTGAGTCGTGAGAGGTGGGTACTTAAGCAGACTAAGTTACAGCTTCTGTAAGCAAAGGTTTATCTGAGAGAGTACATATCTTCCATGTATTGAGACCATGTTTGGTGTTGGGCTTGAAATTAGCAGGCCCAGGACTTGGGAAAGAAGGATGAATGTGAGGAAAAGAAAGACTGAAACCTGGGAGGGTAACCTGGAACTCAGGATGCAACTAGTTCTACATTTTCTAGAACAAAACCTCCCACCTCAATGACACAGATAAGGCAGGATAAGCTTGTGCCCTTTGCTGCAGAGCTGCACAGCAACAAAGTGAACCAGCTGACCAGTGAGTGACAGCAGCACGAGCTGCCACAGCACCTGGCCCCATGTCACACTTCACGGTCTAACAACATGGCTGCAGCTTCTTTCCTTCCACCCATAAATTTCCACTCATATGAGTTTCTCCTGCAGCCAACTCTACCAAGAACCGTATGTGGATGGGAATTCTGGGAGACACAGTTCCAGGTATGCCAACTTTTTCTTTCTTGTTTCATGATCAGCTAAAATTGGTGCTGGTTCTATTGTTTGTACCAGAACTCATTTGTTTTGTTTTTCCTTTTTTTTAATTGCTAGAAAATGAAAATATGACTTTAAGAAACAGAAATGGTGGGCTCGGCGCCTGTGGCTCAAGTGGCTAAGGTGCCAGCCACATACACCTAAGGTGGCAGGTTTGAATCCAGCCAGGGCCTGCCAAAAACAATAATGATGGCTGCAACCAAAAAAATAGCCAGGCGTTGTGGCGGGCACCTGTGGTCTCAGCTACTTGGGAGGCTGAGACAGCAGACTCGCTTGAGCCCAGGAGTTGGAGGTTGCTGTGAGCTGTAATGCCACGGCACTCTACCCAGGGGGACAGCTTGAGACTCTGTCTCAAAAAAAAAGAAAAAAAAAAAGAAACAGAAATGGTCAAGAGGATTTTCTGTCCCTTTTTTTCAGTGCCAAACAACACACCAGTGAGGATCATGCATCAAAGACAGGATTGCCTCAATAAATATGGAAGCATCTATATTGACAAGGGAAAGATATTCACAAAATACAGTTTAGGGAGAAAAGCAGATTAAACAACCAAAAGTGTAGTATAATCTAATTTTCAAAAACATGTTAATAATATCTATAAGTATAGAAAAATCTTGGAAGTGGCTTGGTGCCTGTAGCTCAGAGGTTACGGCCCCGGCCACATATACCAGGGCTGGCAGGTTCAAGCCCAGCCTGGGCCTGCAAACAACAATGACAACAGCAATCCAAAAATAGCCAGGCATTGTGGTGGGTGCCTGTAATCCCAGCTACTTGGAAGGCTGAGGCAAGAGAACCCCTTAAGCCCAATAGTTTGAGGTTGCTGTGAGCTGTGATGCCACAGCACTCTACCAAGGGTGACATAGTGAGACTCTGTCTCAGAAAAAAAAGGGAAAGAAAAATCTTGGAAGAATATTAGTAGTTATTTTTTATCGATGCTACCGTAAACTTTTATTTTCTTATTTTGGTTACCTGTTTTTCTCATCTATCGTGATAATTAACTTTATATGTTAATTTTATTGGGTCATGGGGTACCCAGATTAAACATTATTTCTGGGCGTGTCTATGAGAGTGTTTCCAAATGAGATTGGCATTCAAATCAGTGGACTCAGTAAGTAGGTTACCACCTCCCCCAATGTCAGGGCATGAGGGCCTGAATAGAAAGAAAGATGGAGGAGGGAGGAACTCACCCTTTTTTCCTGCTTCATTGCAAGCTGGAACATCTTATCTTCTCCTGAGATATCTGGATCTTTCTATATCTATATCTATATCTATATCTGTCTTTGTCTCTATTTCTTTCCATATATATACATATGAGATCAATTCAGTTCACAAACTCATCCTATAAAACATGCTACAGACCTCATTGCTACATATCACTATGGTCCCCTTTGAAGTTTTCCCCTTAGAAGGCTATGCACCAACGCCATGGCTAGACCAGCCTTCAAAGCAAATTAAAAACTCTTTTTCTGGAACAGCCATCAGAGCTCTTGTCATATGAGGTCTGACAATTAAGTTTACTCATCCTAGAAAACATGCAACATACTTCTTTGCTGAATATCACTATGATATCTGGTGACCACCAGATGGCTGAGGGGAGTGACTGTAGTGACATTCAGCAACAAGGTATGGAACACTTTTTCTAAGACGAGCTTCAAACTTCATTGTCAGACCGCATATATCTCCTAGGCCCTATTAGTCGGTTTTTCTGGACAACCATGACTAATACATTTACCTATAGTCAACATACAGTATTTATGCTAGTTTTTAAAAAGTTTTAAAAATGCTTTTAGAGTATCACAGCAGAAAGACACAAACTCAGGAATTGTTCTTCTGAGCCACTTTAACCAACTGAAAACTCTGAAAGTCTATTTGAATGAGTTTTGAGCTCAATCAACACAAAACACTCCTGATCATAAACCAGGAGAAGTAAGACACCTTAATACCAATGGCCCATGGTTCTTCCTAAAACCCATCCTGACAGAAGCCATCTTTGTTTTTCTGAAACAAAGAAACACATATAGAGTGTTAGACTCTAACAAAGGGTTAGAAATCTAAACAGAAAGTGAAAGACGTTCTTTACTGTTGAGTTGCAATTTCTTCTGTGACCTAAAGCTCAGATGGCAACTTTTTCTTTCTTGTTTCATGATCAGCGAAAATTGGTGCTGGTTTTATTGTTTGTACCACAACTCATTTTTTTTTAATGGCTAGAAAATGAAAATATGACTTTAAGAAACAGAAATGGCCAAAAGGCTTTCTGTCCCTTTTTTTCAGTGCCAAACAACACCCCAGTGAGGATCATAGTTTTGTTCTTTGGTTGGATGAAAAAATCCCCTGTTATCTACATCTGCCTAGTAATAGAAATGTAAAGGTTACATTATGTAAAGTCCCAAGGTTCTAAGTCCATTGCACGGGGGTGGCTTTGCTAATTATTGAGTGGTAAGAAAATTGTTTCTTTCCTCCTGTTGTATCTGAGAATGTTTGTTTGTCCTAGGGAGGTGCCATGTGGGTGTGTGTGTGTGTGTGAGTGTGTGTGTGTGTTCACCAAACTAGGCATCCACATATTTGTGATCCCAAAGTTACCTACTAGACCCTGAAAAGAAAGAAGGGGCAGACCCTCAACTTCCACAGGTAGGGGACCTTGAATAAATCTAAGATGCCATTGCTAATTTTGGTCTGTCTTGCTGACGGCCTTTCCCCTGTAGCAGTGGTTCTCAACCTTCCTCATGCCTCAGCCCTTTAATATGGGCTGAGTACTTCAGAATTAGAGAAAAACATAGCTAGGGACTATTATCTCAAATTATAGGGAAAGAGAAATCAGCCCTAGAGTGAGACCAATCTGTAACGGTAGTGAATGAGATTTCCCAAGATCTCTAAATAAATAAACTACCCTGCTGAATGGAGATTTGAACTGTGAAGATTTGGAGAAGAAGATGCCACAGAGAGCTCTGATTTGAGCTTTTGTTATGCCCTGGAGTCTCTCAAAGACCATACTGTCAGAAAAGTCAAATTTAAAGAGGAGTCCTTTTATTGAAGAGCCGGCCAGCAACTTCCTCAGTGTCCCAGCATGGGATTTCTGAGAACAGCCCTGAGTGCTCAAGGGGTCAGGTTTTTAAGTCTTAGTCTGCATCCTGGTTGGCACACAGGCTGCCCAGGTGCATCTGGGTAGGTTAGCATGCATTGTACAGAAGCAGAATTTTGCGGTTAGTTAGTTATACATCTTTGTTTTAGTACTTTCCCACCTGGTATTTTCTTTTTTCTTTTTTTTTTTTTTTTTTTGAGACAGAGCCTCAAGCTGTCCCCCTGGGTAGAGTGCCATGGCATTACAGCTCACAGCAACCTCCAACTCCTGGGCTCAAGCGAGTCTCCTGCCTCAGCCTCCCAAGTAGCTGGGA
>CAUYTI010162586.1:0-11786 GCA_963575145.1 Galago senegalensis | reverse complement strand
TGTCAAAGCATTAAGCAAAATATTTACATATTTCAATTTTCCCATTCTTAGTCAAATTCCTTTGAAAATATAGCAGGGGAGGGGAATCTACATTGTAATGTAACAAGTGAATAAAAATAAGTTTTTATTCTTTTTTTTTTTTGAAACAGTCTCACTTGGTCACCCTTGGTAGATTGCTGTGGCATCTTAGCTCATAGCAACCTCAAACTCTTGGGTTCAAGCGATTCTCTTGCCTTAGCCTCTTGAGTTTCTGGGACTCAAGGGGCCGGCCACAGCACCCAGATATTTTTTAGAGACAGAGTCTCGCCCTTGCTCAGGTTGGACTCAAACTTCGGAGCTCAGGCAATCTAGCCGCCTCAGCCTCCCAAGTGCTGAGATTACAGGCGTGAGCCATCAGCCGACTTGGTTTTTTGTTTTGTTTTGTTTGAGGCAGAGTCTCACTCTGTCACCCAGGGTAGAATACTGTGCTGTCATAGCTCACAGCAACCTCAGACTCTTGGGCTTAAACAATTCTCTTGCCTCAGCCTCCTAAGTAGCTGGGACAACAGGTGCCTGCCACAACACCTGGCTAATTTTTCTACTTTTAGTAGAGAAAGAGTCTCACTCTTGCTCAGGCTGGTCTAGAACTCCTGAGCTCATGTGATCCACCCACCTTTGCCTCCCAGAGTGCTAGGGTTACAGGCGTCAGCCACTGTACCTGGCCCTGAATAAAAATAAGTTTAAAGAAAGCCCCGCACATCCACCATCACTCACCCTCCACCATATACAGGTGAACCAGGCAAGGACCATCCCCAGAGAAAGATACGCATACAAACCCCTGAGAAACTGGGAGGCTCTGCAGTTCTACCATTTAAAGTAGAGAGAACAGGATGCAGAGGAAAGGGGACCACGTTAATTGCATTAGGAAAAGGCCCAGGAAAACAAGCTAAAACATTAATGTTTTACTATGTAAAGGGCAGGCATTGAATGTTTTTCCTCTATTTTCCTTGAAAAATTGATGATTTAAAGAAAATGAGTTCACCAGCGTTAAGAGCTTAAGCAAGAAATGTTGTTCAAAAACAGAACAGGTGATTTTGCAAAAGTCCAAGGATTCAGCGATCTTCCATCTACAAGGTGGATAGACCTGAATCCAGGCTGCTAAAACAGCAGACAGTATGAGGCCCCCCGATTCACATTATTCACCAAAAGTCTATGGAGAACTTACTGTAAGCCAAGTTTGAATATGTATGTGCAGCAATTTCCTGCTATAAAAATAAGACAATTCTTCTTACATGTGTGTTTAAATAAAAAAGACTGTATCCCCATAACTCAACGTGTACCTACCTTATTAAAGTGGCTTGCATAGGCAGAATTTCCCAGTCCAAACACTGCATATCTCATCCCCTTCAGGTAAGTTTTGCCAAATCGAAAATCACTGGATGCTTCTTCTAGCCATTTGCAGAACCACTCAGCACTCTCAGTTGGCTTGCCATCAGTATACGTAGCAACCAGGAAGACACAGACATTTTTACTAGTAACCTAACCAAGAAAAGCATGGTTTCAGAAGAATTTTCCAAATACAAATGATCTCAATGAAGGAAATTCTTTCTTAAAATGCTGTCATTCGTGTCATACTAATCTCTAAGGACACTTCTTTTCAAAGGGAAAGAAAACAAGGGGAGAAAACCCAGTCCCCCCTTGCTCCAGCCGGTGTACCTTCTGGAAGCCCTCACCCTATACTCCATTCCATTTCCTAGACTATATATAAATTCCCATGTTCTCTGATTTGTCATATTGGAAACAAAATCCAAATCAGTCAAGAAGAAAATACAAAATGATCTGTAAAATACTACCTGAAAAATTAAAGCAACAAAATTTGTAAACATAATGTAACTTAACACCTACAAAGAAAAACAGAATACAGGTTGAGTGTCCCTTACCCAAAATGTGTGGAACATTTTTCCAGATTTCAGACTTTTTTGAATTCTGGAATATATGCACATAGGTAATGAGGTTTCTTGGGGATAGGACCCAGTTCTAAACATGAAATTTGATTATGTCTCATGTACACTTTATACAGATAGGAGGAAGGCAATTTTATAAATTACAAACAATATTTTTGTTTTGTTTAGCAGGCCCAGGCTGGGTTTGAACCTGCCAGCTCCAGTGCACGGGATTGGCACTCCAACCATTGAGCCACTGGCACCCAATCTAAACAATATTTTTAACAACTTTGTGTATCAAACAAGGTTCTGACAGCATGTCACTGTGACCCATGGCATGAGGTCGGGGTGGAGCATCTCAAAGTTCCAATTTTTGGATTAGGGATTCTCATCCTGAACATCCTCAGTCCTGCCAGCCTAGTATTTCATCTGCTTGATTGTATCGTAACAGTTCTAAGGCTTGAGTGAGTTATACGTAATCTCTCCTAATTATCAAAGCTTGCAAATAATTTTTCACCAATAACTTAGAGCAGATTCAAGCTCATTCATCTGCCCTCCAGCATAGTTTCTTAGGGGACCAAGAATTCAACATAGTTATAGGAATTTATCCACTAAAAAGAGACTGGAAAACTACAGCCCACAAGTATAATCTGCCTTGCCGCCTGTTTGTTTGTTTTTTAATTTCAGATTAATATGAGGGAAAAAATGATTAGGTTCCATTGTTTGCATTTGTTAAAGTTCAAGTTGTAGTTCAGCCCTTCACCCGGGGGTGTAGCATATACCCTTACATTGTGCACTTTAAGTGACAGTTTACCAATCCCCCTCAGGCCCCCTCACATCAATGTAATTGTTTTTCTCTCATGTGAGAGTATAGCTGTTTATCTACCATTTTCATATTATTATTGAGTACATTGGATACTTGGCTTTTCCATTCTTGTGATACTTTACTAAGAATATTTTTCAACTCAATCCAGGTTAATACAAAAAATGAAAAGTCTCCATCTTTTTCTTTTTTTTTTTTTTTTGGCCGGGGCTGGGTTTGAACCCACCACCTCCAGCATAGGGAGCTGGCACCCTACCCTTTTGAGCCACAGGCGCCACCCCAGTCTCCATCTTTTTATGACTGAATAGTATTCCATGGTATACATATACCACAGTTTATTAATCCATTCATGGGTTGGTGGGCACTTGGGTTGATTCTATCTCTTGGTGATTATGAATTCAGCTGCGATACACATTCTAATGCAAATGTCCCTGTGGTAAAATGATTTTTTTTTTCTTCTGGGTAGATACCTAGTAACAGGATTGCAGGATCAAATGGAAGATTTACTTTTAGCTCTTTAAGGATTCTCCATACTTCTTTCCCTAGAAGCTGTGTTAGTTTGCAATCCCGCCAGCCATGTAAAAGTGTTCCCTTCTCTCCACATCCGCACTAGCCATCTGCAGCTTTGGAACTTTGTGAAGTGGGCTATTCCCACTAGGGTTAAGTGATATCTGTCTAACAATAAATGTTTGCTTTTCTCTTGTTGATTAATTTGAGCTCTTTGTAGATTCTAGCTGGCAGCCCTTTATCAGATTCATAACATGCAAATATCTTCTCCTACTCTGAAGGCTGTTTGCTTTACTTGTACCCTTAAGTACAAGTGCAGAAGCTTTTTAGCTTGATCATGTCCCATTTACTTATTCTTAGTATTGCTGCAATTGCCAAGAGGATTGCCTTCATAAAACCTTTTCCCAGCCTGATATTCTCAAGAGTATTCTCCATACTTTCTTCCAGAATTTTTATAATTTTATAAAAATTAAATTTAAATCTTTTATCCAAAGAGAGTCAATTTTTATAAGTGGCAAGAGGTGCAGGCTCAGTTTCAATCCTCTACATATAGCTAACCTACTCTCTCAGCACCATTTGTTAAATAGGAATTATTTTCCCCAGTGCATGCTTTTATTTTAATCTTTCATCAAAGATTAGATGGCAATACATATCTGATTTCATCTCTAGGTTCCCTAGATACATATCTCTATTTTTGTGCCAGTACCATGCTGTTTTGATAGACTCCTAGTATAACCTGAAGTCTGGTAATGTGATACTTACCTGTTTGTTTTAAAGAAAGTTTTATTGAAACACAGCCATACCCATTCATTTACATAGTGTTTATGGCTGTTTTGTGCCTCAGTGGTAGAACTGAGTATCTGTATGGCCTACAAAGCTCAAGATACTTACAATCTAGCCCTTTAGTAAAAGGTTGTCAACACCTGCTCTAACTGCTTCTCCAATTTTACCTGCATCAGACTCACCTGCAGCAATGTTAAAACAAAACCATGCACCCAGAGTTTGATTCAGTGGGTCTAGTCTAATCGTTATTTTTTTAAGAAAAGGGATCTCACAGTGTTGCCTTGCCTGAAGTAGTGTAATCATAGCTCACTACAGCCTCAAACTCCTGGACTCAGGCAATCCTCCTGCCTCAGCCTCCTGAGTAGCTTAGACCACCATATCCAGATAATTTTTTTTCATATTTTTTTTTTAAAGAGATAAGGTCTCACTATGTTAGCCAGCCTAATCTCCAACTGTTGGACTCAAGCAATCCTCTTGCCTCAGCCTTTCAAGTTGCTGGGATTATAAGGACAAGCCACTGTACCTGGCAAGAATCTTCATTTCTAACAATTTTGCTGGAGTTGCTGATACTGCTGGTTTGGGGATCACACTTTTTTTTTTTTTTGCAGTTTTTGGCCTGGGCCAGGTTTGAACCCGCCACCTCCAGTATATGGGGCCAGCACCCTACTCCTTTGAGCCACAGGCACTGCCCTGGGGCTCACACTTTGAGAACCAATGCTGTAAAGCAAAGTCCCTTAAGTAGGCATGAATAGTGGGGGGGGGAGGGGCAGGAATTAAACTGCCAT
The DNA here is from genome assembly GCA_963575145.1 of Galago senegalensis. NCBI lineage: Eukaryota > Metazoa > Chordata > Mammalia > Primates > Galagidae > Galago > Galago senegalensis. The sequence continues at coordinate 6,966 of CAUYTI010162586.1, read as the reverse complement.
AGATATTAAGTGATGCACTGCGGTTACACAGCTAATAAGAATTTCTCCAACTCCAAAACCCATAGGCTTCCTGTTCTTGACCTTTCAGTCAGATTAGCCATGGTCCACATAGCACTCTGCCATTAGTAACAATCCTCCCTTGACTATGGGATTCAGAGTAGGCAGAAGGAGGGAATCTCAAACCACACACTAACTTACCCACCCCAACCCCTGACCCAGGAGGCTCTAACACCCCAGAGGGACAGGCCCCATACCACATCAGAATCACTGTACTATGCTACACACTATACGGTCAACACTTCTGATTCATGCTGAAACTCAAACAACTGAAATCCCTTGACATGAAAATTAAATTTTTTCTGAGGATTCTATGTATCCCAGAAGATGGGAGGGCAATTAAATATGAGAATTTAAGTGGGGCTTGGGGGTGGCGAGAGCCTGTAGTTCCAGCTACTCAGGAGGCGAAGGCAGGAGGATCCCTTAAGCCCAGGAGTTTGAGGTTGCTGTGAGCTGTGATATTGGAGCCTGGACAAGAGAGGAAGACTCTGTCTTAGGAAAAAAAAAAAATTAAAGAAATATAAAATAAATAAACAACGAGACAAATAAATATGAGAGTTTAGGTTGAAGAATCAGACAATTACCCACCTCTTCTACCAGATGATCATCTGGATCATATTCCCTCAGATTAATAATTGTCACAGGCAGATCCAGGGAGGTCACTGATTCTGCAAGAATTGTTGCGAATCCCTAATAGGAAAAAAAAAAATACAATAACGTCTTCAATAAGCCAAATAATTAGCAAAATACAGACCTAGTTTTACCTCTGTGGACAAGAGAAAGTGGCTTTCTCATGAAAAAATTTTTCATTGAGAGACTTTTTCCCAAGCACTGTTACAGAGATGAACATTCACACGTGTCGTTCTCTTTCTATAAGAGTATGCACAGGACAAATTGGCTTTTTGACAATCCAGCTGCTTTGCCATACCAGAATAACATATAGAAAGACAAAAAGAAATAATGAAAAATGAAGAGAATACGGTATATAAATGAGAGCAGGTTGGCAGGCAGGAAAAAGCACTGGGGAAGAGTTCACACGACTGAGAGAATCCCAGAGAGACTCTGGGCTCTAAGTCAATCACTACAATAAAAGATGGAAGGGAATGATGAGGTAGAAAAGAGCCAATTAGCAGACAATTTATATACAGGACAAATGCACAGCAAAGGTCACAGAGTCTGGGCAACACTTACTGTTTAGCCCCAGGCAAAACGCTCCCCCCCCCCACCCCCGTCTTCTCCAAACAAATGAGTCAAACTGGGAAAAGCTGAAAACGTCTAGCTAGACCGTTAACACCCCAGGAAAACACCCTCGTCTTTTTTGCTTGGCAGTCCTAACCCTTGACCCTACCTACAAGGGCATATAGCTAAAGCTAATTCATTTATAGGGCATCTACAATGCCAGTCTCAGTTCGGCCAAGTACAGAAATCCCTGCTTACTTGGAGTTTTGCTTTCCAAAGCAGCAATTACCCACAGGCAACTACCATCCCAAAATATTAAATGGAAAATTCCAGAAATAAATAATTCATAAGTTTTAAAATGCACCCTATCTTGAGTAGCATGATGAAATCTCTCACCACCCTGCTCCTTCTTGCCCAGGATAAGAATCAGCCCTTTGTCCAGCATCTCCATACAGTAGACACCACCACCCTATTGGTCACTTGGCAACCATCTCAGTTATCGGATCAAGCACACACAGCATACACAGGGTTCAGGACTATCTAAGGTTTCAGGCATCTACTGACAGTCTCAGAACATATCCCTTGCAGATAAGAGAAGACTACCTGCCAGATTACATGACATTGAACAAGACAGGGCTCCTGCCCTCAAGGAGCTATGGATAGAGAATAAACACAGAAATGAGGGAAAGTGTTCCAGATGATGACTGGTACTATAGAGGAAAATAAATTGGGATAAGGGGAAAGAGAGCAATATCACAGAAGAGTTGTTATTTTACACAGAAAAGGTCAGGACACTAAAAAATAAATACGGGGCCAGATGTGGTGGCTCATGTCTGTAATCCCAGCACTTGGGAGGCCCAGGGAGGGTGGATTGCCTGAGCTCACAGTTTCCAGACCGGCCTGAGCCAGCGAGAGACCTAGTCTCTAAAAATAGCCGGGTGCTATGGCAGGCACCTGTAGTCCCAGCTACTTGGGAGGCTGAGGCAAGAGAATTTGAGCCCAAGAGTTTGAGGTTGCTGCGAGCTATGACGCCACTGTACTCTACTGAGAGTGACCAAGTAAGACTCTGTCTCAAAAAATTAAATAAATAAATAAATACAGTACAAACACCATAGTTGACTACCTCCTTATGTTGACCTAAGTTTCACAGACTGGACATGTATGGGGTGGCCAGATTCTAACATCTGTAAGGCAGGACAACATGGCATGGGGGCGGAGCGAGGGGGGAGCAGGGGGCGGAGCGGGGGCGCAGGGCAGGAGACGGCTCAGGGCAGGGCCTGACAACAGGGCAAACTTTGATAAGCAGTTCTCGATAATCACTTCTCAGTAATTATTTATTATAGTTTAACATTATAAAATTAACAAAAATAATGTAAACCTCATATTCTGGTGAAATAGCCATATGGCGGCCGCACCCTATATTCCTTTCTTGTTCTCCAGCCCATTTGTGCATTCTTTCCAAAAATCGGGAGTTTTTAAAAATGCTGGACACAGGAGAAATTGTTGAAAAGCAGGACTGTCCCACCAAAATCGGGACGTCTGGTCACCCTAGACATGTACCACATGTACTCAATGGAAGTACCTTATGATGACCACATCCGTATGTTGGCCAGTTTGTTACAGTCCCTTGGGTGGTCAACTTGCAGAGGTTCTGCTGTACTTGGTCTTTGTCCCCAACACAGAATTCCTAAAACCTGGGAAATTTACTGTCTTTTGTATGTTAATGAGATGACTCCTTGAAGAGGGACCTCAGGCAGCTTCAGGATGGGGACTGATTGTAAGAAAAACCAACCTACCAGAGGTTAAACTCACCACATCCAAGCTCTGGGGAGAAAACTAAGAGCTGGAATTGAGTTTAATCACCAATGGCCGGTGTTTAATCAATCATGTTTATGTGATGAGACCTCCAAGAAACATCCTTACATAAGAGGTGTTCTGGGTTGGTGAACACACCGATGTGTGAGCAAGGAAGCCAGCCCAGAGAAGCACAGAAGCTCTAAACGTCCCTACCCCTCTTGACCTGGCCCTATCCAGCCCTTCTTTTTGGTTGTTTCTGAATTGTATCATCCATAATACCTAGTAAACATACAGTAAATCAAGTGACTTCGTGAGTTGTTCTATCAAACCTGAGGAGGTTGTGGGCAACCCCAAATCAATAGCTCGGACTTGCAAATGGTGTCTGAAGTAGGAACAGTCTTGTGGACAAAGCTATTAAGCCCCTGAAGGCTGATGACAACTCCCAAGAGTTAGCATCAAAATTGGTATGGAGGGGCAGGGCTCAATGGTTCATACCTATAAACCCAGCACTTTGGGAGGCCAAAGCAGGAGGACTGTTTGAGCCTAAGAGTTCAACACAAGCCTTGGCAACAAAGCATGAGCCTGTCTCTACAAAAAATTAAAAAATTAGGCCAAGTGTGATGGCTCATGCCTGTCATCCTAGCACTCTGGGAGGCTAAGGTGGGTGGATTGCTTGAGCTCAGGAGTATGAGACCAGCCTGAGCAAGAGCAAGATCCCCTCTCTACTAAAAATAGAAAAACTAGCTGGAGGCCAGGCAAGGTGGCTCTTGCCTGTAATCCTAGCACTGTGGGAGGCCAAGGCAGGTAGATTGCTTGAGTTCAGAAGTTCGAGACCAGCCTGAACAAGAGCAAGATCCCACTTTCAAAAATAGCCGGGCAATGTGGCAGGTGCCTATAGCCCCAGATACTCGGGAGGCTGAGGCAAGAGGATTGCTTTGAGCTGGGCACAGTGGTTCACGCCTATAAGCCTAGAACTCTGGGAGGTGGAGGTGGGTAGATTGTCTGAGCTCACAAGTTCAAAACCAGCCTGACCCAGAGCAATACCTCATCTCTAAACCTACTGGGAGGCTTGGTGCCTGTAGCCCAGTGGTTAGGGCACTGGCCACATACACCGAGGCTGGTAGGTTTGAATCCGGCCCAGGCCTACTAAACAACAATGACAACTATAACAACAACAACAACAACAACAAAAAATAGCCAGGCATTGGAGCAGGTGCCTGTAGTCCCAGCTACTTGGGAAGCTGAGACAAGAAAACAGCTTAAGCCCAAGAGTTTGAGGTTGCTGTGAGGTAAGACACCAAAGGACTCTACCCAGGGAGACCAAGTAAGACTGTCTCAAAAAAATAAAAGAAAAGAAGGCTCCGCGCCTGTGGCTCAAGTGGCTAAGGCGCCAGCCACGTACACCTAAGGTGGTGGGTTCGAATCTCCAAACCGGGCCCGCCAAACAACAATGATGGCTGCAACCAGAAAATGGCCAGGTGTTGTGGCGGGTGCCTGTGGTCCCAGCTACTTGGGAGGCTGAGGCAGGAGACTCGCTTGAGCTCAGGATGGAGGTTGCTGTGAGCTGTGATGCCATGGCACTCTACCCAGGGGGATAGCTTGAGGCTCCATCTCAAAAAAAAAAGAAAAGAAAAGAAAACTTGCCACAAGTCAGTAATCTCAGCTCATTCATCCAAAGCAATGCTTTCCTTCTGAAGTATCGTGTGAAGCTGTTCAGTTAAATTGAAGGCTAATTCATGCTGCCAATCAGTTATGGTTCTCCTTAAAAGAGGCAGCTGTTTGTACTTTGAAATGTTTTCAGGATCAAAGCACCCTACAACTTCAACAGTGCATTCTTTCATAATTTCTACATCACTAAATGGTTCCTTTTCATCCCAAGTATATAAGCTACTTTATGAGTTGCTTCAGTGGCCTTATTTCCAGGTCTTATTCCTGCTTGAAAGAATCGTCTTTGCTTTTGTTTTTCTTCTTTTAATTTCTGCAATACAACCTTTCCCACCTCTCCACCTAATTGAAGATATTTGTGGTCCTTGCGGGTGTTATCACGGTGATGAGCACTGAACCTCTTTAATGTTGCTACTGGAGTATCACAGAGCAAGCAAACCATCTTATCTTCAGGAGAAAAAAGATAATATAGCAATTCCCAATCCTCATTTGAAAGGCTGTTTTCTTCCTTCAGCATTCTCTTGGTCTTCTTTGACAGAAGGAGCCAAAGACAGAATTAAAAATACCATTGAAATGGGAAACTACTCACAAATTCCACTTCAAACAGAAACACCATGCATTGCTGTCAAAAGCTGGTTGCAGACTAGTGTACTCAACCCCCATAAAGTCTGACCAATCAGCCTCATGCACTAGTGGGAGCCAGTCAAGTGGGAGAAGTTAAAACTAAATCCTGAGTGTAGTAGCCATCACTTTAGCCAATAAATTGAACAACTTATGGCTAATGTTCTAATTGTGCCAATCTTGACACTTATTTTATTCTTTGTTATTTTAAATATGTTCATTTTAAAAATAAAATAAAAGTATAAAAGATGAACAAAAAATGTATTAATGAAAGAATTTTTTTCTGTAAAATGCGGATTCTGTCCAAAGGCCACACTTGAGGACCTAGGAGGTCACAGGTCCTCTACCTCTGCCTTAGTGGAGGGGATTGTTTCCACATCTTGCGGATTGTAAATTGAGCTGCGATAAACAATCTAGTGCAAATGTCCTTATGAGAAAAAGATTTTTTTTCTTCTGGGAAGAACAATAAATGCCCATCAACTCAGGAATGGATCAACGAATTGTGGCACATGCATATCATAGAATACTCTTCAGCCATAAAAAACGATAGTAATAGGCTCAGAGCCTGTAGCTCAGCGGCTAGGGCACCAGCCACACACAGTGGAACTGGAGGGTTCAAATCCAGTCTGGGCCTGCAAACAACAATGACAACTACAACAGAAAAGGATAGTAACTTCACATCTTTTGTAACATCCTGGATGCAGCTGAAACACATTCTTCTTAGTAAAGAAGTATCACAAGAATGGAAAAGCCAGTATCCGATGTGCTTAATACTCATATGAAGCCAGTACAGAGTGTGACGCATGCCCACACAGGAAGAAAACTCATTTCAATTCAAGCTGGGGGGAAAGGTAGTGAAGAAGGGAGGGGGAGGGGGTTGGGCTGCTCTCACTGAATGGGCACGGGGTGGGGGTCTTTGGCCCACTTTTGTGTGTGGGACACAACCACACAAGGGATTCTACCTGACAAAATCAAATATGTTGACCTGGTTGTTTGTACTCTCATATTAAGCTGAAATAAATTTACTTCAAAAAAAAAAAAAAAGAGAGTAAAGTGGCTGTAGATATAGACAAAGTCATAGGGACTGTGCCTTGATACACTCCTATTAAGAGGCCAAGGAGATGGAGAGAAACCAGCAAATGGCAGTAAGAAGACTAGCCTCAGTAAAGCAGAAAAAGAGCCAAGAAAACAGTCTCCTGGAAAATAAATGAGAAGTATTTCGGGAAGGAGGAGGCCGGGCACAGTGGCTCAAGTCTGTAATCCTAGCACTCTGGGAGGCTGAGGCAATGGATTACTTGAGCTCAGGAGTTCAAGACCAGCCTGAGCAAAGCAGGACGAAAACAGAAAAACCAGCTGGGCACGGGGGTGGGCAACTGTATTCCCAGCTACTCAGAAGACGGCCCAAGAGAGTTTGAGGTTGCTGTTAGCTATGATGATGCCCTGGCACTCCACTCAGGGTGGCAAAGTCAGACTTTGTCTCAAAAGAAAAAAAAAGAAGGCTCGGCCCCTATAGCTCAACTGGCTAAGGCGCCAGCCACGTACACCTAAGGTGGCGGGTTCGAATCCCCAGCCCGGGCCCGCCAAACAACAATGACGGCTGCAACCAAAAAATAGCCGGGCGTTGTGGCGGGCGCCTGTGGTCCCAGC
>CAUYTI010162585.1:0-11167 GCA_963575145.1 Galago senegalensis | reverse complement strand
GCCTCCGCCTCCCAAGTAGCTGGGACCACAGGCGCCCGCCACAACGCCCGGCTATTTTTTGGTTGCAGCCGTCATTGTTGTTTGGCGGGTCCAGGCTGGGGATTCGAACCCGCCACCTTAGGTGTACGTGGCTGGCGCCTTTAGCCGGTTGAGCTATAGGCGCCGAGCCAATATTCTTTTCTTATTTGAGACAGATTCTCATTTTGTCATCCGTACTAGAGGGCTCTGGCATCATACTCTTAGGCTCAAGCAATCTTCTTGCCTCAGCCTCCCAAGTAGCTGAGACTACAGATACCTGCCATAATGCCTGGCTATTTTTACATATGGGGTCTTGCTCTTGCTCAGATTGGTCTCGAACTCATGAGCTCAGGGAGAAGAGTTGGAAGGGGGTTGGGAGTGGCCTGCCCCAGGCCTCTCTATTGCCTATATTGCTAAACTTCCTACCTGCTACCTGAGAGCCTTACTGGCCACCTCCAGGTGTCATCACCAAGTTTGTGCTCCAGGGAACTCTACCTCCTATTCTAAAAATGTCACTTGCCAAGAACCTTGACTACTCTTCTGGGATTAAAAGACTTGAGTTGGTCTCGTTTGTGTCCCATCTTAGCCTAAGCCCAGGACTGGGTGCAGAAAGCACAGCAGTCAAGGAATGTTTATGGTAGACGAATGAGTCACATCTGCCTTCAGGTAGGCGCCAGTCGGTCCATGTTTGTTCAGAGCCAGGCAGTGGTAGCTGTAGAGCCGGTGATTCCCTAGACCTGTGCCTTTAGGGAGCGTGGAGATAAGTGAGGATTTCAGAGAGTGCACATCCTATAAAGGAAATAAAGCAGAGAAATGGGGTGGGAGGCTGCCTCTAGCCCTAAGCAAGTCGGCACTGAGGAATCATGTGCTATGCCCTGGTGGTAGGAAGGCAACACCATGAAAAAGACAGTAGGAAAAGTCTAAGCAGAGGAATAAGGAGAGCCAAGAGCCTGAGGCTGGACAGGGCACAGCGTGCTGGTGGGCAAGAAGCTGACAGTTGGGAGACAAGGTAGGGGTGTAGGCAGAGGCCAGACCTCATCATCTCTGGTTAGAAGTTCTCTACAGAAGGTCAGATAAATGCCCTGCATCCATCCAAGATGAAGTGGTGCACACCAGAACATTCAGCTGAGTCATCCTTCTGGTGAAACAAGAGACCTTTCCCGTCAAGTGGAGGCTCTTTGTCTTTTGGAAATGATGCGCAGGAGACCAGAACAATAAGTCTCATTTCTTCAGTGGACGTGGCTAAGCACTTGCTCTTGTGTCAGAAAGGATTTGGGATGGATGCTTGGTGGAAATTAGCTCCTGCCTGCAGTATCGTGCCTTTCAGCCCCAGTGAATCAGACCTTCCCTGGCTGCTACGCATAACTGTGGTTTCTTGCTCCAGGTTTGTCGTAGCAGCTAATGTCCATTGCGCTTTTGTTTTGTATCTGACACAGTGCTGAGGGGTTTACATGGATTAACTTGTTGTATCAGGAAATAAGGACCATCATTGTTTCTATCCTACAGACCAAAATTGAGGGGAGGTAAAGTCATGTGCCCAACATGGCATAGCTGATAAGTGGAGTTGGGACTTGAGCTCAGGTTAGCTGACCACTGACCTGGGGCTCTTAAGCATTTACTACTCTGCTTGTGGCCCCAACATTTAGGGACTCAGGGTCTAGGCTCTATATCTCAGAATTGGCCCCATGTTGCCCTGTAATGGCCAATAGTGTATCTCCTTGCCTTGCTTACTACCTGATCGGGCAGACCCCCAGGGGACAGAGTCCTGCCTGTCTTATCCCCTTCACACCATGCATGGCAAGGCAGGGCTTCAGTAGAACTCTGAAGTTTCATCTCTCATTTATAGTTTGGGATTTGGCAATTGTTACCCTTCCCCAGGTTTTTAGGAGAAAGGGTAAGTTTTTTTAATTAGTCCACTAAGATTGATAAGTCAAAGATAGATCCTGCAAGGAAAGTCCAATAAATATTCACTAAGCATCTTTTATTAATTAATTTATTTATTTTTTAATTGAGAGAGAGACTTACTGTGTCACCCTTGATAGAGTGCTGTGGCATCCCAGCTCACAGCAACCTCACACTCCTGGGCTTAAGCTATTCTCTTGCCTCAGCCTCCCAAGTAGCTGGGACTACAAGTGCCCACCACATCGCCCAGCTATTATTGTTGTAGTTGTCATTGTTGTTTTTAGCTGGCCCCAGGCAGCTTTGACCCTGCCACCTCAGTGTATGTGGCTGGTGCCATAACCACAGTGCTATGGGCATCGAGCCTATGTGTCTATTTGTTAATTTGTTTGCGAGACAGAGTCTCACTTTGTCACTCCTGGTAGAGTGTGGTGTTATCATAGCTCACGGCAACCTCAGACTCTTGGGCTCAAGTAATTATCTTTTCTCAGCCTCTCAAGTAGCTGGGACTATAGGTGCCCGCCACAGTGCCCGGTTATTTTTAGAGATGGGGTACATGGATGCTTGCAGTGTCCCGCTTGGGCTGCTCTTGAGCTTGTGAGCTCAGGTGATCCACCTGTTTCAGCCTCTCAGAGTGCTGGGATTACAGGCATGAGCCACCTCACCCATCCTACTGAGCATCTTTACGCAACAGACTCTGCATTCAGAGCAAGAGAATAGTGGAGCATTTACAGTCTGGCCTGGCACTGAGCTAACCTTACCTTATATAGACTGTGTATATGCCTCACCCTAGACCCTGTGAGGTAGAAACTAAGTCAAATCTGCTCTAATGTGACATAGCCCTTCCCCCAAATCTCCATATTATATAAAGTCACCCACTAAAATCCACCAGGTTTGTGGGGAAATGGGGTTAGGGTTTCAGCACTGGAAAACTTCCTTGTTACCAGAAAAAAGAATTTTGTTTGTGGGTCTCAGTAGGGTAGCAGCTTGTTACTGAGAAGTGGTAGGAGGAGGATTATCTGTAATCAGATGAAAGTTGTAGCACCAGGTGTGGATGGGTGTGGTGTATAATACTGTTGTGAGTTGAGGCAGCTGGAAGATACATGTGCGTGTATACACAGGCGCATGGGAGCACACATGCATTTTTAAACTGGATACAGTTTTCTGCACTTACATAGTGTTTCTTGCGGTCAAAATCACATACATGGGCCAGACGCAGTGGCTTGTGCCTGTAATCCTAGTACACTGGGAGGCCAAGGCATGGATTGCTTGAGCTCAGGAGTTCAATAGCAGCCCAAGCAACAGTGAAAGCCCTGTCTCTATTAAAAATAGAAAAATTAGCCAGGCTGGGGTGTGTGCCTGTAGTCCCAGCTATTTGAGAGGCTGAGGCAAGAGAATCACTTGAGCCCAAAAGTTTGAGGTTGCTGTGAGCTATGCAATGATGCCATGGCACTCTACTTAGGGCAACAAAGTGAGATTCTGTGTCTTTTAAAAACGAAAAAATGGGGCGGCACCTATGGCTCAAAGGAGTAGGGCGCTGGGCCTATATGCCGGAGGTGGCAGGTTCAAACCCAGCCCTAGCCAAAAAAAAATTAAATAAATAAAAAAGAAAAAATCATACTCATGAGCAGTCATGCCATTTGAGTCGTGTTCCCATTATTCCCTAATATGTCATTTATATTAGAAGTAATTTGCATTTTCAAAATAAGCATTATAGAAGTACTGACTGTATTATCTCCACTTTGCTGTGAGGTAAACTGAGGTTCAGTGAGGTTAAAGCCCAGGGTCACACACCTGGGAGGTGGCAGAGCTGGGATTTAAACTCAGGTCAGCCCAAGTGTTTTACCCCTTATGCCACAAGGCTCTTCCTGTTCTTATTCAAGGGAAGCAAATTTTGTGGACAGAGCTGGCCAAGAGGAGAGGTCAATGATGTATGGTCAGTAGTTAAGAATATTGAGGGGTGTTGTTTTTATAGTTTGGTTTTTTTTTTTTGAGACAGATTCTCAGTATGTCACCCTCAGTAGAGTGCTGTGGTGTCACAGCTCACAGCAACCTCAAACTCTTGGGCTTAAGCAATTCTCTTGCCTTAGCCTCCCAAGTAGCTGGGACTACAGGCACCCGGCTATATTTTTGTTGTAGTTGTCATTGTTGTTTCGTAGGCCCAGGCCGGGTTTGAACCCGCCAGCCCAGGTGTATCTGGCCAGCGCCCTAATTGTTGAGCTGCGGGTGCCATGCCAAGGGGTGATGTTTTAAAATGTTTAATGATGACCAGCACAGCATGGACCTTTTGCAGTCAAAATGAATGCCCTGTGTTGGGTGCTCAAAGACATCCTAAAGTGTTCAACAGCTGGAGGGTAGGCACAGAGGACCCCCCCCTCCCCAACCCCAACCCCAGGCTCAGGGGCAGCAGCTGTTCACTCAGTGATGGGACTTTTTCAATATTTCAACCATTCTTATAATTGCATCTGTCCACACTAGGTGAATATTAGTCCTGATCACATCCTCAGTAAATAAATGGCCAGTTAATCGGGTTAGGTATTATTATAGACTCTCCCTCTACCCCCAACAGTTTTTTTTTTTGGGGGGGGAGAGACAGTCTCACTCTGTTGCCCTGGCTGGAGTGCTGTGGTGTCATAGCTCACAGCAACCTCAAACTCTTGGGTGTAAGCGATTCTCTTGCCTCAGCCTCCCAAGTAGCTGGGGCTATAGGCACCTGCCACAATGCCAGTTAGTTTTTCTATTTTTAGTAAAGACAGAGTCTTGCTCTTGCTATAGCTGGTCTTGAACTCCTGAGCTCAAGCTTTCTACCTGCCTCAACCTTCCCTAAAACTTTTAATCATGGCAAAGTCGAATGAAAGTACAATGAGCACAATCATTTTACAATTAACTTTGTCACATTTGCCTTATCTCTGTGTGTGTGCCTCTGAGCCTGTATGTTGCAGACAATATGTATCACCCCTAAATACTTAAGCCCGCATCTCCTAAGAATAAGGACACTCCTTCTGAACCTATCATAACTAAGAAAATTTGCAATTTTTTTTTAAATTTTTATTTTTTGAGACAGAGTCTCATGCTAGAGTGCCATGGCATCAGTCTAGGGCACAGCAACCTCACATTCCTGGGTTCAAATGATCCTCCTGCCTCAACCTCCTGAGTAGCTGGGACTAAAAGGGCCTACCATCACACCCGGCTGATTTTTCTATTTTTAGTAGAGACTTGCTCGGGCTGGGGTCAAACTCCTGAAGTCAAGTAAAATTTGCAATCCATCTAACATTCACTCCGTATTCAGATATGGCCAACTATTCCAAGAATGCCTTTTATTTATTACAGACGCTTCCATGCGAGCCATTTCAGACATTGCCTCTTGTGACCCTGTGTACACAGTAGGGAACCTGAGAGGAGAAAGTGGTGGTCTCGCCTTCAATTAATCTGCTAACCTTCGGCCTCCTTTTGTTTCCCTGCTTTGGGAATAGAATTTGAAGCATCTTTTGGATTCTAGGAGGAGTTAGAAGTTTTATTCTGTTTTTGGTGTTTATAAGCACCTGGGTTTCATTAAGCTATATGCATGCACACACCAGCTACATATGGAATTCAAGTTTGTAATTTAAAAGACTTATTATATTTCCCTTCCCTGTAATAAAGTATAGCTGGCATTTCTTCATCTGAAGCTTTGTTGTTGTTTGAGACAGAGTCTCAGTCTGTTGCCCAGGCTAGAGTGCCATAGCCTCACAGCAACTTCAAACTCCTGGCATTAAGCAATCCTCCTGTTGTAGCCTCCCTTGTAGCTGGGACTATAGGTGCATACCACCATGCCTAGCTCTACAAAAAGATTTAAAAATCAGCCAGGCATGGGGAGACAAGGCAGGAGAATCCTTGAGCCCAGCCTTGCACTATATAGTGCAGTTCTATTTTATATACAGTTTTTTAAAGAGTGGGAATTACTTCATATCTCCTTTTTGTTTTTTGAGAGATAGGGTCTTGTTCTGTCACCCAAGGTTGAAGTGTAGGGCTGCATTCATAGCTCACAGCAACCTCAAACTCCTGGGCTTAAGCAATCCTCCACCTTCAGCCTCCCAAGTAGCTAGCCCATAGGTGCCTGCCTCTATGCCCAGCTAATTTTTCCAGTTTTGATAGAGACAGGGTCTTGTTTTTGCTCTGGGTGGTCTAGACTTCCTGATCTGCCTTAGTGTCCCAGAATGCTGGGATTATAGGTGTGAACCACCATTCCTGGCCCCAATTTACTTTTTTTTAATTTTAACTTTTGGTTTTTTTCTTTATTAGATCATAACTGTGTACATTAATGCACCATTTACTTTTAAAGAAAACTTAGTTCATTTTCAGTTATACATGGTTATTAGCAAAACAGCATGTGCATAAAATCTGACAAGTTTGTGTGGCATTTTATGTACCTTCTCCTTTAATCCTCGTGACAGTCCCATGATTTAGAGACTGCCATTAGATCCATCTTACAGACAGAAAGCTAAGGCTTAGAGAGGGTAAGTGACTGACCTTCAAGTAAGCCTGAGTGGTGGACCTGAAACTGCACTTCAGGTGTCTGACTTCAGAGTTGCCTCCTGTAGGCACCACACGGGCATATCTCCTGTGTTTGTTGTCCTGTCACACATATAACAGTGGTACATACAAGCCTTATGTCATAAATCGATTTAGAGAGAGAAAACCAGAGTTACCCTGGGTGCATTTTAGGGTGGTGTTCAGGTACACTGGCATTATGGTTCCTGTGTTCCTTCTAGGCTTTATCAACAAACTTTAATGGTCAAGACCATTATACTAGTAAAAGGTAAGCTATGTGACCTTGGGCAAGTTTCTTAACCTATGTATTCCTCAGTTTTCTCATCTGTGAAATGGACACATTAATAGTTCTGTCAAATGGAGCCTGGGCGTAGTATGCTATAGGGAGTGTTAGCTGTTGCTGTGATGATGATGTGATTGCCACCACTAAAAGCATTAGTTAGCCAAGGTTGCCTCCAAAGCAGTGTTTGTTTAGGGGGAGAGGAGGGGGAAGGTGTTGTAGAAAAGGTGACATTTTCTTTCTTTCTTTTTTTTTTTTTTTTTTGAGACAGAGCCTCAAGCTGTCCCCCTGGGTAGAGTGCTGTGGCATTACAGCTCACAGCAACCTCCAACTCCTGGGCTCAAGCGAGTCTCCTGCCTCCGCCCCCCAAGTAGCTGGGACCACTGGCACCCGCCACAACGCCCAGCTATTTTTTGGTTGCAGCCGTCATTGTTGTTTGGCGGGTCCAGGCTGGGGATTCGAACCCGCCACCTTAGGTGTACGTGGCTGGTGCCTTAGCCGGTTGAGCTATAGGCGCCGAGCCGAAAAGGTGACATTTTCTTAAAAGATTATTAGCAAAACCCCAAACCGCAATGAGACAACACTTGACACTTCCTCAGATGGTTATCATATAAAAGCAAAACTGACTAGAAGGCTGAGGCAGGTGGATTGCTTGAGCTCAGGAGTTTGAGATCAGCCTGACTAAGAGCAAGATCCCGTCTCTACTAAAAACAGAAAAACTAGCCAGGCATTGTGATGGGTACCTATAGTCCCAGCTACTCAGGAGGCTGAGGCAAGAGGATTGCATGAACCCAAGAGTTTGAGATTGCTGTGAGCTATGCTGCCACGGCACTCTACCCCGGGCAACAGAGTAAGACTCTATCTCAAAAAAACAAATAAAAAGAGAACAGCACAAGTGTTGGCAAGGATGTGAAAGAATTGGAGCACTTGTTCACTCACGTACTGCTGGCAGAAATGTAAAATTATCTAGCTGCTATGGAAAATAGTCTGGCAGGTCCTCAAAAAGTTAAACACAGAATTACCATATCAGCCAACAATTCTACTCCCAGGTACTTACCCAAGATAATTGAAGATATTTGTCCACACAAAAACTTGGACGTGAATGTTTAAAGCATTTAAATGTTCATCAGCTAATAAACATAAAAAGTGGTACATTCATACAACAGAATATTATTTGGCCATAGAAAGGAGTAAAATATGGATTCCTCCTACAGCATGGATGAACTTGTAGTAGGTGAAAGAAGGCAGACTCAAAAGACTATGTGTTATATGATTTCAGTTCTAAGCAAGATCCAGAATAGGTGAATCCATAGACAAAAGTAGATTAGTGGTTGCCAGGGGGTAGGGGAGGAGGAGAATCAGGACTGACTGCTGATGGGTACAAGGTTTCCCACTGGGATGGTGGAAGTGTTCTGGAATTAGAAAGCGGTGATGGTCACATAATATAGGTAATATACTAAAACTCACGGAAACTGTACACTTTTAAGTTGGTGAATTTGGTGTTATGTGAATGATACCTCAGTTTGCAAAAAAAGATACCAAAGGGAAAAAATATGAGCATGAGTGAGTCAACTCCTATTCAGCTTAGTGGAGCTCCTGCCCTGAGCATTTAGTAAATAACCTTGAGTCCCAGTGATTGCACGGCCCGCCCTCGGCAGAGCCTGGTCTGCAGCCTTCCCAGAAACAGGAGGGATTCTGGGAACCCACAGCCACCTACCTGCCGAAGAAAATGGACACCCGAGATAAGTTTGATGTATTGTGTAAATCAAACTGGCAGGTAGGCTTTCCAGATGAGCCGAAGCTAATGGCTTAAAAGGGTGTTTAAAAGAGAAAGCTGTAGCCTGACTGGTCGGAACTCCTGCCCAGTCAGCAGAAATGGCACATTAAGACTGAAACGGGAGAGTATTTAAAGCTGGTATTTGTGGTACGTTTACCCCTGATTTAGTTAATAAGCAGTTTTCTAGTGGAATGGATTGGGAGCAGGGGGTGTTTTTCTCTTCCTGGCTCCCTAGGCATGTGTCCCCTTGTGTCTGTAGGCAGGAAGTTCTCTGGGAAAGGTTTGCTTTTATTTAAGCAAATTAAAGCCTTTGGGAGTGGCCAAGTGAGCAGGGCCTGCAAGTGCTATCACTAGCTAAGGTGTGGTGTCCACTTATTTACAGCTCTTAGACCCTGTCCCTGTGCTGCTGAAAGCCCCTGGGCCTTATCTAACTGGTCAGATGTCTGCACTACCTGCCTCGTCAGCACTTTAGCCTCCACCTAGCTCGGGGTTTAATGAGGTACCCCAGCAGCTTGTCTGGAGAACCAATTGTTCCCATCTGGTACCTGCCACACCCCCATTTGGTGACTTTGTGCAGGGAGTGAAGAGAGTGGCAGGGGGGAGCAGAGGCCAAGGTGATGGGCTTTGAGGTCAGGAAAGCCTGAGTTCAGTTCCCAGCTCTGCTGTTAGCTAGACATGCGACTTGGGGCATGTCAGTCCCCCTCTGTGAAGCTAATGGCTTTATTCACCTGTAAGATGGGATTACTGCCCCTCTGATTATTGCAAAGATTTACTGAAATTTTGCATAGTACTTCTTGAGTTACAGGCACAGTCACGAAGACTTGGGAAGTTCTGGTGAGCACTCCTGCTCGCCAGCATTCCTGCCTGTGAGCATCCTTGCTGTCTGCTGGGGCTGACTCCAAGCTCCCTATAAACATGTAAATAAGGCAGTAAACACTTTAAAGAGAAAAACCCAGGCAGGAAGGATAAGGGCGGGGCGGGGGGGGGGGGGGAGAGCGTTCAGAGGCAGTGGGATGCCATTTCATGAACAAGTAGAGGGCCTCCTTGAAGGTGACCTTGGTGCAAAGATTTTTAAGACCAAGACCAGCTGGAAGAGAGGAGGGAGCCACATGATTCTCTGGGGAAGAGCATTCCAGGCAGAGGGAACAGCAAGTACAAGCGACTTGGGCAGGAGTGTATCCAGGGTGTTGCCTGGAGCAGAGAGAGAGACAAAGTCCGAAGTAGCAGGGGCCTGAATCTAGGGAGTTGGGAGAAGTGAGGAGTCTCCCGGAGGGCTCAGTGATACAGTAGAGGCTCGTCATGATCTGACCAGTTTGTAGCAGGCTGGCTGTGTAGAGAATAGACTGTTGCAACCCGGGCCAGAATTGGGAAGACTGTGAGGAGGCTACTGTAATGGTCCAGGCACCTAGAGGTGAATTGGTCTAAGGAGACAGAATCAGATCCTCTCATCCTTCATTTTAATCACTCTGCCCTTGCTCCCTGCCTGTCTTTTGTTTTCACAGCACTCAAAGTAGGCATGCAGGAAATCTGGAGTTGTTTATTTGGGGCCAGACAGCTTGAGCAGGGAGATGGGGATATTGGAAAGGACCAGTCACTGTGGCCTCAGTTGACGCCCTTTCTTGCCCCACCCTCCTTTCCATCACCCGTTGCCCCATTTAATCCCTAAGTGTGTCTCTAAACCAGAGACCCTCTTTTGGGATGAGATCCCTATGAGAAATTGCCAAAGGCCGTAGAGCTGCCCACAGGGGCTCACATCTTTGCCCACAGTTCTGGGCCGCACACCTTCCTTGATGCCCATTCACTGACCCAAACTTTGGCTCAAGTCCAAGGTGCTCAGTGCTAAGGCCTCAAGGTGGAGGTCAGGCAAAGCCAGAACAGCAACCTGGGAAAGTTCCTTTCAGGTCTACAGAGGTTATTTCCAGGTGGAAGGGAGTGGTGGTTGGATGGTCTTCCTCTTGGTACTAAAGCTTTGATCTGGAGGGGCAGAGGAGGATTGACTTTCCCAATTTCAGAGATTCCTTCTGGCTTCCTCAGGCACCCCCCACAGGCAAGAAATCACCACACCCAAAGGCTGGAGTGGCAAATCCTGAGGGTATGGACTGAGGCCAGAGGGAGGCACCGATAGGATCTTAGCCTACTGAGAAGGCCCTGGGGTCGATGCCCTGCCCTAGGCATACACACCCAACTTGGGCCCTGCCTGTCCTCAAATTTTCCCAGTTTCCCCCCTATGACACATAGAGACCATTCTCTCTATTTTATAAAGAGAACACTGAGACTCAAGGGTAAATTTCCCTGAAGTCATTTAGCTAGTCAGAGGCACAGTTCAGATGAAAGTTTAGATCTGTTTAGACTCTGGGCTTACACACAGACTGTCTCTAGAATAGTTAGCACCTGGTAAAGCCATCTGTGCCTATGCTTTCAGAGAGGGACATTTGGGAGGCTGGAAGCATTCTGTTCTGGGTCAGCTCTTAGTATAAGAGCTCTTAGTACAAGAAACGTCTTTAGGCTCGGTGCCTATAGCTCAACCGGCTAAGGCGCCAGCCACGTACACCTAAGGTGGCGGGTTCGAATCCCCAGCCCGGACCCGCCAAACAACAATGATGGCTGCAACCAAAAAAAAATAGCCAGGCGTTGTGGCGGGCGCCTGTGGTCCCAGCTACTTG
>CAUYTI010162584.1:0-38181 GCA_963575145.1 Galago senegalensis | reverse complement strand
AAAACAGTCATGAAGCCAGTTTCTCAGAAATTTAATTGAGTACATAGAAGAGAAAGGTTTTACTCCTCTGTTTATCCTAACCTTTAACTTTAACAATAGAAGTCAGATAATGTATTGTTCCTTTAGGTCTTCCAAGAGGAATAGCCTGAGGCTAGCTTAAGATGGTTGTCTTACTTTCCTGGACTTTGTTTCTTTAGACTAATCTTATGATGGCTGTCTCACTTTCCTGGACTTTCTTTCTTTTCTATAGTTTAAGATAAGAAATGAGGATGTTAGGATTATTGATCAATGTGGTGTACGTGACTAGCTCCCAATAAAGAGGAGTGGAAAATACAGATATTTTGCTACATGCCACCTAAGAGTATGTAGTCGTTTCTTGCTTTTAAACAATTCTAGGAGCGAGCTTGCACCTGCGGCCAAACTGTCCTTCTCTCCCCGCGAGAAAGAGTATCACCTAACACTACTTGTTTGTGTCTTGAATTTTGAACCAGTTGAATATAGTACCTATTCAAAAAAAATAAATAAATAACGATTTTTAAGGCCAGGCATGGTGGTTCACACATATATTCCTGGCACTCAGGAAGGCTGAGGCAGGTGGACTGCTTCAGCTCAGAAGTTAGACACCAGCCTAAGCAAGAGTGAAAGCCCATCTCTACTAAAGACAGAAAAACTAGCCAGGCCTTGTGGCGAGTGCCTGTAGTCCCGAGCAAGAAGATATCTTGAGCCCAAGAGTTTGAGGTTGCTGTGAGCTGTGATGCCATGACAACAGAGTGAGACTCTGTCTCAAAAATCAATAAATATATAAATTCCCTTTAATTCTATGAACCAAACATCACCCTGATACCAAAACCAGGAAAAGACCCAACTAAAATGGAGAACTTCAGACCAATTTCACTAATGAATATAGATGCAAAAATTCTCAACAAAATCCTAGCCAATAGATTACAACTTCTCATCCAAAAAGTCATACATCATGATGAAATATATGAAGTAATATCCCAAGGCTACAAGGCTGGTTTAACACACAGGCGTTCGTGAACATAATGCACCGTATCAACAAAAGCAGAAACAAAGACCGTATAACCCTCTCCATAGATGCAGAAAAAGCATTTAATACAATCCAGCCTCCTTTTCTAATTAAACACCCAGGAGTGTAGGCATAGGTGGCATATTTCGTAAACTGATTGAAGCCATCTATGACAAACCCACAGCTAATATTTTACTGAATGGAGTAAAACTGAAAGCTTTTCCTCTTAGAACTGGAACCAGACAACATCTTCCTCTGTGGCTACCACTATTCAACATAGTCCTGGAAGTGCTACCTAATACAATCAGGCAAGAGAAGAAAATAACCATTTTTAAAGAAAACAATGGATTACTCTATATTTGCGCACAGTTAGAATTTGTTTTCTGGAAAAATGAACAAAAGTAGTTAACGAGAATTATTTTGGGGGTGTGGCTATTTTGAATTACGTGTTAACTCTGTTGTCTGATTGATCTAAAGACAAGTATATATTTAAACCTTGGCTGGGATTATTTGCCATGTGTGTTTTCATCATTAAGATTTTTTCTATTTTAAAAGTAATATATTTTCCAGGATAATTGTTGTCCAAGCAGAGAGATAGGCTGGTAAATTAACACTCAGGCTGTTGGAGGGTTCACTGGAAGCGGCAGTCTCTCTAGACTCTCTGTAGACAGTGTGGTGAGGATCAGCTGGCTTTTCTTATGTGTGCACATAATACTTTTCACCTTGCATTCTTTTCTATGCAGAGCTTGATAAACATGAATATGATTTAAGTTGGTATTTTTCTTGTGATCTATTTCTAATTATTTTGATTACCTCTGTTCCATGTTGCTCTATTTATATTATTTTAGCCAGAAAATGGCCCAAAGGCACTGATTAACATTAGTCTCCTAAACCTCCTAATAGCACTTGTCACAAAAAGATAATCAATAAATATTTGTTGACTTGAGAACTTAAAAAAGTAGGCAACTGGACGGATGGTTCTCATGAAAATCCTTTAGGAAAGCGAGAGTGTAGGCTGGACTGGGCAGCTCATGCCTGTTATCCTAACATTCTGGGAGGCCAAGGTGGAGGATCACTTGAGGTCAGGAGTTTGAGACCAGCCTGAGCGAAGCAAGACACCTGTTTCTACTAAAAATAGATCAATTATCCAGGCACGGTGGCATGTGCCTGTAGTCCCAGCTATTTGGGAGGCTGAGGTGGGAGGATCACTTGAGCCCAGGAGTTTGAGGTTACTATGAGTTAGACTGAGGTCATGGCATTCTAGCCTGGGACAACAGAATGAGACTTTGTCTCAAAAAAAAAAAAAAAAAAAAGAAAGAAAGAAAAGAAAGAAGAGTGTTGATCTATAGAGAGGGGTGGCATCAATTGACCTAAAGGCTTCTGCAAATTTCAGGAGTAATTTAGGAAGGATTTCAACCTCATGTTTTATTCATCAAGAAAACAGAATTATCAGTAAGATCAACCCTTTTCTCTGCCGATTTGTTCTAAGCTTCCTGGGAATGGTGGTGCATCAGGAGGTAGCTTAGGCATCCGGAATGCCAGCGAGCAGAGCCATGCTTTCTCAGTAATAGCACTTACTGAGCTGTCCATCAGGAGATGTGAAATGCCCATTTATTATGGATGGGCATTTACATTCTCACTTAGGCAAGTGAATTACCCTTCTTCAGATTTTTTTTCTCTAACCAACACTTCTATTATGAAAATAAAATAATTTTGTGAGTTGTCCATAAAATATAATAGAAGGATTGGTGTAGCCGTGTAACTTCACAATATATTTGTACCTTTAGATAATCTGTTATATTTAATAACAGATCATAACAATAACTATTTAAAAATTAGCAAATATAAAACAAGTATTCCAATGTATTATGCAAAGAACATAACTCTTACACATCTCTAAGTAAGCTCCTTTATGAAAGAGACACTATAAACCAGACTTCAGAATCTCAACAAACATCCAACTTCATCTCCCCCCTTGGAGACGTTAAGAAGACTTCATAGAGGTTGTATTCTTCCTTACTTGCTTTGGTTTTATGTGTATATACACACACAATACACATATAATGCATGCACACACACAGCAGGTGCCGAAAATATATACACATGTTAAGAAAGCATCAAACTGTATTAAATGTGTGATACTCTAGTCATGTTTGACTTCTGTAATTGTAGGAGATGCTCCAGTGTGACTTGGACTCATCTTTTGTTGTCAGTATATACTGAATATTACAATTTTAATATTTAATATTAATACAGAGATTTTTATTTTCTTAAAATATGTATCCATTTTTGGTACCCTCTCTATATATTATATGCATATTTAAGTAGTATGAAATTGACATAAGGTATGTGTAAACGTACACTATTATATGTACTAAATACATACATATGCACATACCCTACACACTACAACTAGAATTATAAAGAAACTAATAAATATGCAAATAATAGTAATAGCTAATATTTTCAATTTGCCTTCAAATTTTGCATGAGAGAGAAATTACAGGTTATATTATGGAGGCTTGCTTCCAAAGCCACCCTTTTGATACAATGCAAACTAAATTGCTCAGTAAATTTTTCTTTCTTTCTTTATTTATTTGAGACAGAGTCTCAAGCTATCACCCTGGGTAGAGTGCCCTGGCTTCACAGCTCACAGCAACCTCAAACTCTTGGGCATAAGCAATTTTCTTGTCTCAGTCCCAAGTAGCTGGGACTACAGGTGCCTGCCACAACGTCCAGCTATCAGTAAATTTTTATTTAAATTCAGTGTGACAGACAGAAATTTAATTAGTAATAAATATGACCCACGATGCATGTTTTTAACCTAATAACGACAATGTCTTCATTTCTGTTGATAACTCCTCTACAGTTTATATCTTCTGTTAAGATAGAAGACACACACACACTTTCCAGAGATTTCCTAGGATTACACTCCTCGCCAGCACCTCTCTGGGATCACTTTCCGGGAGTCTGATGAGATTTAACATGAGAGTCAAGGAGGATAAGGTTTTCTCCAAATGTAGCAGCGAGGGCTGTGGACCTGCAGTGTTTAATTTGATACAATGTTTGAGATGTTTTAGCCATTTTTGAAAATTTGGAAGATACAAAAAAGAACCTAATTTTCATGTATTATCTATGCTTTATGTCACTCCCAAGGAAAAAGACCCAATTTTGAAAAAGAGGAGTTTTTCTTTCATGTTTTTGAGAGATTCTGTCAGTGTAGAAAACTGCCTGGGACGTGTTTATTTCCACTTTCCTTACATAGAGAGCAAATAAGGCCCAGATGAGATGTGACTCCATTTTCCGCGGAGTAACAAGCAGTTTTCACTCACTTGAGTTTATGACATTGGAACAGTGTTGGAAGATCATGAGATTGTTGGTGACATCAGTGGAAACAGATAGATGTAGTTTTGGTTTTTGCCCCAGAGCTCATGAGCACACTTTTTATTTATTTATTTATTTTTTTTTTGCAGTTTTTGGCCAGGGCTGGGTTTGAACCCAGCATCTCCGGTATGTGGAGTGGGCGCCCTACTCCTTGGAGCCCAGGTGCCGCCCCCCTGAGCACACTCTTTGCCAGTGAGCCGCACACGTGAGGCCCGTGAGCTGGTGAGAGTCAGATCCCACATCTGCTTCTTTCTTTGCAACCACAGTTTACGCCTTCCATGGTGCCTTTGAACATCTGTTTTATGTTCCAGTATTTTAAAAATGAATTTATTAATTTTACGTGTTACTAAGTAGAACTCATCAGCTAAATGACAAAAACATGATGAAATGATATGACTGCACATATAAATCATATTAATATCTTTCTAGGTGACCTAAAATACTAGTCTTTTCCATAACAGTGCTACTTGGTAGAGGGACGTAAGCCTTAAGAAGAGTACTTCACTCGCCTAAGAAGCTGAATTTCATCTGTAATAAAGCAGCCTTGGTGTCTTCTGCTGACTGGTTTAGCCTCAGGAGCTATTGTCTGCTGGATGGTCACTGTGAAGATCTCTGCTGCCTCCTTCACTCCTTCCATTCACAGAAATCTTGTGTCGTCTGTGCAATGCCTATTTTTTCTTTAAAAAAAGTAGATAGAGGACAGAGGAGGTTTTACATAAAAGATGATTTGCACAATTTTTTTTCATTGCTGAAGGTAAAACTGAGACTCTTGTTAAATGTCTAAATTAATTCCCAAACTTGGAGAACCTCAAAACTTTGTTCTATTTGAGAAGCCTTTGGACTCATCCAGATGGCCACTTTTCTTTTTTAATTGTCAAATCAGTAAATACTTCTTAGTCATCTTTTTTCCCCTAAGTATTCTAGGGAGCTTCAAAGGAAATGAAAGGTATTATCATCACTTGTGTATAGACACACCCTAATCTGGACACATCCTCAGTGAACTGTATCACTTTATAAATCCTTCTCTCTGAGTGCAAGAAGAGTGAGTGACTTGCTTGCTTCTAACCCATGGAATGTGGCCAAGGGGATGGGACATTACCCCATGGAATGAATCACACACACGACAAACGTAAAGGAATTTTGCAGATGTTGAGTGCAGTTGATTTCGTATTAGTTGTAAGACAGATTATCCTTGCAGGACCTGACGTTATCAGACGAAAGCTCTTTGTGAGAGTGTCCATCAATAGCCTAAAGGAAGTAAGTTGTCATGTCAGGAGAGGCTCTCTGAGGTGGCCACCTGGCAAGGAACTGAAGGCCAACCTGACATGCCTAGAGTGGTCCATGGTGGACACCAGGACAGCTGCCAGTGTGGCCTCTCAACCATAAGGAACTGAATTCTGCCCACTGTATGAGTTTGGAAGAGGACTCCTGAACTCCAGAAAGGAATACAGCCCATCCAACTCCTGGATTATACTTTTGTGAGACCCTAAAAGGACACAGTTGAGTTGTGCCTGGACTCCTGCAGCATGGACGCTGTGAGATAATGGTTTATGGTTGTGGTGATTCAGTAAGTACCCTGTCCTCAGATCATCCTTTGAGCTTCTTCCTTAGATCATCCTTTGAGCTGTTTCCATGGTCCTAACTTGGATTGTAAAATAATGCAAATAGAAATAGAACAAATTAAAGACTAACACAAGTCATCTAGAAGATCTCACACAAAAACGCCAAGTTAAATCATCTGCTATGTGTTTATCAAGCTTTGCAAAGAAAAAAAAATGAGGCAAGAATATTATTACATGAGTAGACCTTGAGAGCTGTTTGTTTCATGAAACAGTTCTGTTTTATAAAGAAGTTAAGATGACTATGGGTTCAACCCATTGCGTCAACATATAAAGTTTTGACAGGTCATGTCTTCTTGCTCTGTTTGCTACTATCTTTGAAAAATAGGAATGCTTGAAAAGCCAAAAGATATTGAGAATTTTAACTTAAACTTCTCAGTGTTTCTGATGTAAGTCTTCTACAAAGCTAACATATAATTCTTAAAAGGGCTATACTTACTTATTTGTCAAAAGCATTTTAGATATTAGGTATTTTATGACTAATCCTCACATTTGATACCAGACTGATCATGGGAACCACGAGTTTTCTGGGGAAAAAACTTGGAAAGCAAACATTGCCTTTGGTAGCTCCTATTAATAATTTGTGTGAGGAATTACATGGGTATATCTAAGTGACCAAAATTTATCATTGAACAGTGAAAATGAAAGTGGAGTATGTTGAAAATTAAACTGGAACAACAAGAAAGTGCCTAGATCATTCTTGGCAATTGAGACTTTTGGTCACTCCCGCTGACAATTAGTACTATGCCGTCCTATGTTTGTTTAACTATTTATTATTTATAATTACAATTTATATTCTCACCAAAAATGTTTTACCCTAAAAGAGTGTCAGAGATCATTCTAAATCTTCTTAAATTTCAACTAAGAAAACGGGTGTTTAATGTTTTATTTTTATGTGTCCTGTTAAACTGAATAATGTGGGTCGTACTCCATGTCTTCACAGACATTCTGATATCACAACCCTTGTTCCTTTGCCTGTTGTTGTAGTTTTCTTAGCTCATTTGATATGGACCAGTTTTTCTTCCTTTTTGTTATTTTTTTCTTTCTATTTCCGAATCAGTATGGCATAAGGATTAAAAGCACAGTGCTGGATTCATACTGCCTTGGTTCAAATCTTGACTCTACCATTTATCATCATAGTCAATTTAATTCATCTTGCTGTGGCTTAATTATCTAACTTGTAGTTTGTGAATAAGAATGGAGACTTAAGACACGTCTACATCATGGATTGAGTGAGAACGTGTGAGGTACCTAGTTACGCCCTCAATAAATGCTAAGTCTTGTTGTTATTTTTCTGTTAATAAAACTTCCAAGCAGGCCAGTTCACTCAGGTTTTGTAATAGAACATAACTTTTTACATAATTAGGAAAGTAAAAGGAATGCTTTCTAAAAACTTATTTGCTCGCTTGCAAAGGAACCTGCTTGGGCTCTGGCTTTGTTCAGCTCACAGAGGAATGTGGTCATATGCTATTAATGATGATATCATTAAAAAAACATTGGCCATCGTTCAGAATAGGTTTGATAAAATGTTGAAGTGTGAAAATGTCACTCTTCGTTGAATAACCTAAGCTGTAAACTATTATTCTCTTTTCTTTACCTGAAGTAATTATCTTATGGTTTTACCAGTAATTGAATTAAAACATTAGGTAAGGAGATAAAGATTAAAAAGTCTCCCAGACCTTCACCAATTCTCAAGGAAATGATTTTAAAACAGGGATATGGCAATGGAAAAACGTCTGCATATTGAAGCCAAAACACACTTCCGTGACTTTGGTCCTCAGAAACTAAGATTCCAACAGGATTAGCTGACTGAAGTTCTAAGCATGCTTGATAGTTCTGAATCAAGTTCAAGTATGCACATTTATAAGAAGCGCCCTAGGATTAGATCTAGTTCAATCTGACAATCTAATGTGAGGATAAGTCATTCCTCATGAGGACGATAGCAGTGTTGAACGTGGCGCTTTGCCTTTCAAAGGTGGACACAATTCCCGTGAAGAGACTTTAGGTGACTGTATAGTAGAAATTTAATGAGTCTGGCTAGGAATGTCCACCGTGATTCATTTTGCTAATTTGGTACATTAGCTCAGATTTGCCATTGAGATAAACAAAGATACAGTTACTCAATTACCAAAATATTCAGTTTTATGTTTCAAAAAAAAAAAAAGGAAAAAATGAAGGTGATTCTTCTTGAGTTGTGATTCAAATTCTCAATATTTTGGAAAGGTGAGTCATCTCTTGGATATATTGTTTTTGGTTACATCATTTGGTTCGGAAAAAACCAATGATGACATAAACCAGAAGCAAAGTAATCTTTAAAGAAAGGAGTTGAACAGGTCTTTCTTTCTCTCTTTTTGTCTTTCTTCTTTGCATCTGTTGGTAAACTTCAATCAGCCAAATGTGAAGGTATTGCATAATATAAAACAGGCTGAAAAAGTGCTCTTGGGTTTAAGCTGTGTATCTCCTGGACAAAGTAAACTAGAGATCTGAGCAGTTCCCCAAAGAATCTACACAATTTGAATAAATAGAAAATTCAGACTTTAACCTTCCTCCTGACACAGAGAGGATAATCTTTTCCTTTTTTCTTTATTAGAGTAGCCTAGCCACAAACTTCATAAATATTATTTATAATTCTTTCTCAAATTTATGTATTTATCTGTGATGCCTTGTGTGAGATCTAAACTCTTTCATCTCCACTCTCTTTAGGGCAGCTCCATCTGGATATTCTCCATGTGATGACGCATTTTTTGTGCCACCTCAGTTTGTTACATCCCATCTGGTCAATCTGCATTCTGTATTCTCAACTGTGGTTAACAGGGTCACCGTCAACTCGATAGCATGAGCCACACACTTCTACGCCCTCATGGACCAGCGCAGTATTCACTAGTGAGGTAAAGACTATGAAAGACTATGAAGAGGGAAGGAAATTGTTTAACTTCATTTAATTCATGATTTTCTAATCATAGTATCTTTTCTACTCATAGAACACACATTAAGACTGTAGCAGAGTGAAAATTAAAACCTTTACGATGGACTGTGAGATCCTGTGTAATCTGACTTCTGTTCTATCTCTGGCCTCCATCTCTCTGCCCTCACTCATACCTCTCCAGCCCCATGGTCTCTCTAGTGCAGCTTGAATTTACCTCCAAACTGATGATTTAGCTTACCCAAAAGTGGCCCTAGGGCACTAATGTCAAAGGAAGACAGTTTTAAGTTTACTTCAAAGTGAAGCAAGCAAAACTGTCAGAGCAATAAGTAACCTCAGTGAAATCTTTATTATAACTTTGGGACTTTTTTTTGCCCACCAACCTTGACTCACTGATTTCACAAATTATGATTATTTATTTCTTAGAGCAGGCCTCAAAGAGCCTAACTGTGTTATCATTGCAGATGCCATTCGTTTGTAGATTTCATTATGTTTTAGATAAAGCAAATCTAAATATTTGAAAGCAGTAATAACAAGCAGGGTTGCCAAACTTTTCAATAACAAAGTCTTTTACTCAGGTCAGGTCAGATTTTCTAATGAAGTCCAATTACTGTAGTGTAGGCAGTGGTGATAGCAAAATGATAAGGAGCCTGACATTTGAATCCAGATTGCTACACCCACATTTTAGTTCTGTAACTTATTCATTGTATGGTTTTGATCAACCACACCATATCTCGTTAGGCTACAATGTCCTTTATGTAAACTGTGACTAATAATTGATCTGTAATTATTAGGGATGTTGTGTTAGTGAAGGGAGATTAAGTCAGTATTGTTAAACTTTACCATGCATGAGAATCACTTGCTAATGTTAAAATAGTATCTCACAAGTGAGATTACATCAAACCAAAAAGCTTTTTCACCTTAAAGGGGACAATTAGCAGAATGAAGTGACAACCTGCAGATTGGGAGGTAACATTTACAAATCAGACATAGCATAAGGGGATATTATATAAAATATAGAGGAACTTAAACAACTCAATAATAAACAAACAAACAAACAAATGATCCAAACAGAAATGGGCAAAGGAAGCTGAATAGACATTTTTTAAAAAGACATACCAATGGCCAACAGGGGTATGAAAAGATTCTTAATATCTCTGATTATTAAAGAAATGAAAATTTAAACCACAATGAGGTATCACCTCCTATCTATTAGACTGGCTATGATCAGAAAGATGAAAGATAAACATAAAAGATTGCTCATCACAATTCATACTAAAAAATATGATGGACTAAAAAATGTGATATACAGAAGGTACCAAGAAATGTATACACATTTTAAGAGTTTTGTTTGAAAGTAAAATTGATCAGTCCCTCAAAGTGTATGAATTTCAGGTAAAATGAATGTGCACACCATGTCTAAATAGACTTGACCAGTAGTAGTACTTTCAATTTAACTTTGAAAAATCTTATACTATATAGACAACATTTCTTAAAATATGTATGCATTTTTGGCACCTTCTGTAGATACATAATGGATTATTACTGATCCTTTAAAAAGTGGAAAATTTGTCATTTGTGACCACATAAATGAACCTAGGTACCATTATGCTAAACCAATCACCGGGAGACAAATCCTATATCCTCTCTATATTGAATCAGACTATATGACTCCACTAAAGAAGTCAAGCTTATAGACATAGTAGAAAGATGTTTATCATGGGTAGAGAGAGTGGAAAGATGGGGACTTAGAAGACATCAATGAAAGTGTACAAAGTTCTCAGTTAATAAGATGAATAAGTTCTAGTGATGGGTTGTAACGAATGATGATTATGCTTAATAATAAAGCATTATATATTTCAAAGTAGCTAAAAGAGGATTTTAAATGTTTTTATCGCATTTAATCAAGCCTAGTTTGTTAATTTTTGTTGTTGCTATGATTGCCTTTGTGATCTTCTTTATAAATTCGTTGCCTAGGCCAACGTCTTTGAGAGTTTTTCCAGTATTTTCTTATAGAATTCTTATTGTTTCATGCCTTAGGTTTATGCCTGTTATTCATTGATGATTTGCTTTTTGCTTTTTTAAGTGGTGAGAGGTGCAGATCCTGATTCTTTTCCCCAGTGTTTGTTGTTCTTTGCTTTGTCAAAGATCAGATGGTTTTATACCTGGATCATTCCCTTGGTCCATGTCTCTGTTCTTGTGCCAGTGCCATACTGTTTTGATTACTATAGCCTTGTAGTATAGAATGAAGTCTGATAAAGTGATGCCTAAGGCACTAATTTGTCTTTTTTACTTAAGGTTGCTTTAGCTATTTAGGGTGTTTTCTGGTTCTATACAAAGCACAGAGCTATTTTTTCTATATATGCAAAAAGTGATGTTGGGATTTTATTGTGGAGTGCGTTGAATCTGTAGATGACTTTGGGTTGCATAGCCATTTTAATAATGTTGACTTTAGTGATCCATGAGCATAATTTTCCATTTCCATATTTCCATTTTTTTACATTCTCTGCAATTTCCTTTCTCAGGAACTCATAGATCTCATAGATCTCCCTGTAGAGATCTTTTACCTCTGTGGCTAAATATATTCCTAGGTATTTTATATTCTTTGTTCCTGTTGTGGAAGGTATTGAGTCTTTGCTTCTCAGCTTGATTGCTCCTGGTGTATAGGAATGGTACTAACTTGTATACATTGATTTTACATCTTCCAACTGCTGCATTTATCTATTCCAGGAGTCTCTTGATGGAATCTTTGGGACTTTCTAGACATAAAGTCATATCATCAGCAAAGAGTGATAGTTTGACCTCTTCTGTCTCTGTTTGGATTCCCTTGATGTCCTTCTCTTATGTGATTGCTCTGGCTAAGACTTCCGTCACTATGTTGTATGGAAGTTGTGACGAGGGCAACCTTGTCTAGTTCCAAATGTAAATGGTAATGCTTTCAGTCCCCCCTCAACCCCCAGTATGATTTTGGTTATGGGTTTGTTATTTTGAGGTATGTTTCATCTATGCCTGTTTTGTTAAGAGTTCTTCTCATGGATGGTGCTAAATTTTGTCAAATGCTTTCTCAGCATCTATTGAGATGATCATATGGTCATTGTTTTTGCTTCTGTTTATGGGGTGAATCACATTTATAGATGTGTGTATGTTGAACGATGCTTGCATCTCTGGGATCAAGCCTTCTTGGTTATTTTTTTAATGTTCTTCTGAATTTGGTTTGCCAAAATTTTATTGAGAATTTTTGCATCTATATTTATAAGGGGTATTTGTCTGTCATTTTCTTTCTTCTCTCCCTCTCTCTCTCTCCTCTGCTATTGTATCTTTTCCTAGCTTTGATACCAAGGAGATATTTGTTTTGTAGAATGAATTGGGGAGGATTCCTTCCTTCTTGCTGTTATGAAGTAATTTTTGCAGTGTAACTACTAGTTCCTCTTGGTAAATCTGGTAAAATTCAGCTGTGAAACCATCTGGTCTGGGACCTTTTTTTTGTTAGAAGGTGCTTTTCTTGCTGCTTCAATTTTATTTCTTGTTATCAATGGGTTTACACATTCTTTTTCTTTCTGAGACAAAAGAAGCATATTCCCAATAATCTGTACATTTCCATTTTATGTGCATAGAGTTTTTATAGTATTCAGAGATGATGTTTTGTATTTCCGTGGTATCAGTTGTATCTCCTTTTCCATTTCTGATTGAGCTTATTAGATTCCTTTTTTCCTTTTTAATCTAGGAGGAGGACTGTCATTTTTGTTTCATTTTAAAGAGCTAACTTTGTGTTTCATTAATTGTCTATATGATTCTTTTGTTATTGATTTCATTTAGTTCTGCTCTGACCTTTGTTATTTCTTTTCTTCTGGTGACTTTGGGATTAGTTTTCTCTTCCTCCTCTAATTCCTTGAGACAATTAATTAGATTGTTGATTTGTAAATTAAAAAGCTTTTGCAACTTTTATTCCATGGTGGTCTGAGAAGAGGCAAGGGATAATTTCTTAATGTTTGCATTAATGTATACAGCTATCATTTAATAACAAAAAAATTAGATAAAAAGCTTTTGCAAAGCCAAGGAAATAATCAGTAGAGTGAATAAAAAAGCTACAAAATGGGAGATAATATTGTGTGCTATAAATCCAGTAAAGGGCTAATAGCTAGAATCTATAAAGAACTCAAGCAAATCAACAAGAAAAAATCAAACAACTTCATTAAAAAGTAAGCACAAGACATGAACAGAAGCTTCTCAAAAGAAGATAGACTAATATGCAAAAGTGTTCAATGGTCTCTAATCATCAAGGAAATACAAATCAAAACTACAATGAGATATCCCCTATCTCC
The DNA here is from genome assembly GCA_963575145.1 of Galago senegalensis. NCBI lineage: Eukaryota > Metazoa > Chordata > Mammalia > Primates > Galagidae > Galago > Galago senegalensis. The sequence goes on along the minus strand of CAUYTI010162584.1, from coordinate 24,906 downwards.
AGTGAGAATGGCTTTTATCAAAAAAGTCCCCAATCAGCCATAAGTGGAGAGATAGGAACCTTACACACGGTTGAGAGTGTGGTGAGATGGCAAACTAGCACAGCCTCTGTGGAAAGTTGTGTGGAGAAGCCTCAAAGGATGAAAAGTAGACCAACAGTTTGACCCAGAAATCCCATTATTGGATATTTTACCCAGAGGTAAAAAAAGTCCTTTTATCAAAAGACATGTACACTTGAATGTACTAGTATTAGTGAAATTTTACCATGATTTTTTTCTGTTGCTACCACTAACCAGGGATTGATAACTGTTGAGAGGATGCAGTCCTCTTAGACACTTGCCTGGCTTTGCTTGGGGAAGAGAAGAGTCAGAATGGCAGGAAGGAACGACTCTTCTTAGCTTTGTACCGACATTGCAATATTCCACTCTCCCCAACCACCTATTTTTTTCTTAATCATCTGGAACTGACTTTTGTTACTTTTGGTTCCTGTATTTATAGATATTCCCTTTCAACAAACCTTGAATTATGGATTCTGAGTCTTCAGCCTTGTCTATACTGTGTCAACTTATTAGCTAAGAATCATTGATCAGTGCACTATTCTAAGTGTTTTATGTACAGTCTTCCTTTGATCACTAAATCTCTTACCATTCCCATTTTATAGGTGAGGAACCTGAAGTCCAGGGGCCCTTGTCTTCCATCGCTTCCCTGAGTGCACTGTTTCGTGCCTTCCCTTATTTTGAGTCTTCCCTTCACCTGGCTTATGCAGTTCAAGCGCTACATTCGGGAGCTCACACTGGGCACTTCTCTGCCTCACATGGCTGCTAAAAAGGAAGTTCAAACTAGGATTATAAAGATGACTGCTCACATGTTCACCTCAAAGGTAGTAAAGAGATGCACGATGTTATAAATGCTTAAATTCTTCAAAATGAGAACTTAAAATTCTTCACAAACTTAGCAACAGTGGAATTTCTTTCTCCCCTATCAGCTTCTTGCAGCCATTATTTCTTTGGTGAAACATTTGTGCTAAATAAATTGAAATAATACCATCAGTCAGTTTTCCACAGATCCTCACCTTTTATTTTAAAGTTCACTTTAGAAAGACAGGACAGTACCCTGGGAAGAACAGAGAATTTAGAGCCAGTCAAAACTATGGCCAACTGTCTGCCCTCCTCCTCTGTGGGAAGGAGGAGAACCTTGACTTCTCCAGGCTGAATTCTTATTTGTAAAATGAAAATCACCTGAAAGAAACCTATTTGGGGGTAAAGCATCACTTATCTGTGCTGCAAAGGCCTGCTGGAAAATCAAACAGGAGAGGGTTGGACCAACACGAGCTTATGCAACTGTAATTAATTAATGAGATATGTGAGTCTGTTATTCGCAATATTTTTTTAGCTTGTTTGTGCTGCCAAAAGACGAATTCTCAGTCTCCAGGGAATGGGATTAGCAGTATGAAGAATTTGAAGTGATCTTTCTTTTCTAGCACGACTATTTGTTTTTCATCTCTGTTCAAATAGCCGAGTTGATTTATTTCATAATTCTAGATTTTCTTTTTTATTATTTCATAATAATTATGATTATTTGTTTTTCATTTTAGAAACATATATCATGCGTTATTTGTCCCTTAACATTCTGTTAAGCATTATTACGGATGCAAAAGAACTAAAAGCTGTGGTCCTTGCTGCTAGGAGGTTGTGTGTTCATTGAGACAAAGTTAATACTGTAGCAATAAATCTAGGGTACTCTATACAACATCATGTTGTAGGAACAGGTACACAATCTATAGTGTATGACTGGGACTTTTTTTGCCCTGAATTTTGGGAGGAACTCATTATGTGTATACTCACAGGGGCACTGCTCTGTCTAGTGGATGGTGTCTTGAAGTATGTTTTTACAACATACACGAGGATTTCCATCATGTCAACTCTCAAACACATGCTGGGTGTGTCTCTTCCAACAACGAAGTTCAGGTAGGGAAGAGTAATTTTCTGTTCTAGAAGATGATAGTTTTTCAAAATGCATTCTTTCCTGCAGTTCACCCTTCACCCTGCCGTTGGAATAATTGCCTTAGGCTTTTATTGGCTTCCATTGTTTTTTTAAGAAGAAAAGCTCAAATCCCTAACATGGCTCTAAGGGGACCCTGTGGGTTGGTACCTCACCTCTAGGCCCTTACCTTCATGCCAGTGCCACTCTTAAAACTGGACACTGGTCCTCTGCCAGCTCTTCCACACCTTGCTGTCCTGCTGACCATGGACAGGCCTTGACACCAGCTCTTCCCTGTACTGAAATGCATTTCCTTGCCCTTACACTGCCTGGCCGGGCCTTTACTTATTTTCAGGGATCAGCTAATAATTCCCTGCTGAGGAGGATAGCGTAGGACAAACCACTTACAATTTCTAAACTTCGGTTTCCTCATTAATAAAATAGAGACCATACCTCCCCTGTCTTATAGATTGGTTGTTGAGATTAAGGCAGATAATGTATATAAAATTCCCATCACAGTGTTGGTAGATACAAACTAATAAATATTGCGACCAGTACCAGCGTCAACATTGTTCCTCAGGGGAGCTTTTCTCGTTCCCCAACATAGAGTCAGTTCCTCATTTCATGGTACTCTGTTGATTCCTTTTTCCTCCTAAGCATGTACTGCAATTTATGATTGTATAATTTTTGTGGGTTTACTGTTGGTCTCTCCCACTAGATCCTAAACTCCAAGAAGGCAGGACTTTGGCCCTTTGCTTCATCTCAATGGCCTGTTGTAATGTCTTGCACATATTTACCCCTGGAGAAATTTGTTGTTGAGTGAATGTGTGAACTGTGGCTAACAGGTGCTGACCTGGTCAGAAGGGAGCTGGTTCTGGAGAACTCACTTTCTAAAAGCCGAGTCTTCATTGTCAGATGCTGCCAAGGAAGCTGGACTGCCAAGGTCTTGCTTATTACTCCTTACCTGCCACATCCTCGGAAAACTCGTTCAGTCTTGAATAGGTTCCTACAGGGTCAGAATCAGAATAAAGCCACGACTGACTTAGTGCTTAGATTTCGGGATTGGCTGCTGATCTGCTCCAGCAATGTTGTCTTACCTGAGCTCAGACCTACAAGGATCTTCTGAAGGAGGAATTTATGGGCTTTCAATTTAGTCCGGGGGAGTAGGAGAAGGGACAGTCAGGTGGAAGCCAGTTTGGGGGGTGAGGGGGAGATAATATATGTGAGAATCAAGATAATTTGAAGCAGCAGGTAAGTTAGCATGACTAGATCTTGCAGGCAAAATGCCATTGAGAACAAAGATGGTTCTTGTTGGTCGAAAAATTTTTCCCAAATATAATAGATTATGCAGATAAGGCAAAATGCCTAACAGGATGGGCACAAAGTCAGAATTATGTAGAAAGACACGTGTGTCTCCCAAACCTTAGTGAACACAGCTCTGTGTTTGCATTCTCAAGAATTGAAGTGAAGCTCTGGGCACTATTTCTGGGTCATTTTGTTTTGAGGACCCTCAGTCCCGGTAACAGTAGAGCACTGTTTATCCTTAGGAACATTTCAAGGAATATTCCTTAACTGTTTTGGGTCTAGTTGGTGATTCTTTGAAGCTTCTTTCTTCTTTCTTCCTTTATATCTTAACTCCCTGCCCTCCTTCATTGAAAAACTCACACTCCCTCTGGAACATCAACCACTTGGCTCGGCAGCCCAGGCTCGGAGTATCAGCAGAGGCTTTGCAGAGGGTGTGGTGCTGGAGTTAATTCAGAAATACCCCTGGGAGGTGGTCTGAGGACGTATGTGTGTAGAGAAGGTGTATGTTCCGTCAGTAGGAGGGGGCAGCAAATTCTGAGCATGAAAGAGAAGAGCAAGCACAGATTTGAGGACATTTCCCAGGGGTGTTCTCAGGGGGCGGAGGAGGAGCTGAGGCTGCATGGTGAGACTTTGTGCCTTGGTAAGATTTTTAGACTTATTCTAAAAATTACTAGGGGCCATTTAAGAATTTTAAGTATGGAATCATTGTGCCACTTGACACGTTCATGTATGAACTGGTCAGCTATCCATTACTCTTTCTTACTACAGAGTTCCTATGCTCAGCCCTCCTGGTGTGTTCTCCCTATAGGGCCCTGTTTCTCTGGCCATGGGAGGGTGGCTCAGCTTCAGGCAGACGTCCTCAGCAGATAGATTCAATCAGGCCCTGTTTCTTTCAAATTTGATCCATGGACAACTGAAGTTTAGAAGTGGAAATGTTGATTTGAGAGCTATATAATTACATATAGACAGTTTAGAAGTGGAAATATTGATTTGAGAGCTGTATAGTTACATATTGTTTTAAGTCAGTTTGGAAGCTGAGAAGGAAATGAAGCCGTTATCCAGAGAAAAGCAAAACCTTAAACGTCTAAAGTGAGATCACCTTCCCTGAATTCAGTCTCCACACCTTCCGTATTTCTAGTCTTCGTTCCCATCAAGCCCTAAACACTCCTGTAACCCTGGATCTTGTACACGCAACATATTCGTGCCTTAATTTGGATTCCCTAGATGTAGACCTTAGATAAGGGTTCATGAGAAAATAATTTATTTAAGGAGGGTTCCCAGGAAGGGAAGGAGGGAAACGGTGGCAAGCCTTGTGGAGAGGAGAGAATTCTGGTTCAGCAGCTCAGGGAGGTCTGGAGGCTGAGTAGATCACACTTTGGAGTTTTTAAAATCAGGAGTCCAGGTAGCCAGGATGATGCTACCCCTACCCCTGTTGGTAGTTGTTTAAGAACTGGTGGGAGAACCAGCTCTCCAAGGCTGGAAACCAGGGGCTCCAGCTCTGGCTGTGCAGAGGCTGCCTGCGGTGCTGTGTTGGGCAGTGCCGCGTGGGTCTCACAGGGAGGGAGAGCACAGACACTATGCCGACAATCTTTATTTTAATTTTGTTTTCAGCAAGCTAACGTTCATTTTATGAAACTTTCATCCAGAAATGTCTGAAAGGACATTACTAGGCTGTGTTTACAGCAGGCACTCTGGCTGCAGTGCAGAGAGAGGTTGGAGCACCAAGTCTGGAGGCTGATTTGCCAGAAATTGCTCTATAATCCATCGAGCCTACACTGTGTACTGATTGATGAGGATAAGACAGTGACTGAGACAAAAATGTACTAATCTTGGAAGAGATTTTATCTGATGGAGGCAACAGGACAGGTCCACAGAAAGTTGGACAGCTCTTGCTTCAGACAGTTCTAATTGCTGCAGCAAATGTCCATGGACTGGGTGGCTTTGAACAACAGACGTGAATTCTGTTGTTGAGGCTGTAAGTCTGAGAGCAGGGCGCCTTTTTCCAGGCTGCAAGCTGGGGATGTCTCCTGCTGTCCTGACAGAGCAGAGATTGGAGGAAAGAAGCTCTCCTGGGGCTCTCACAGGGCTCTGAGCCTTCCTGACCTCATCTGATCCTCATTACCTCTCGAAGCTCCTCCTCCCAACACCATCACACTGGGGCATGAGATTTCAACATGTGAATCTCGGGGCAGCTCATAGGCTCAGTCCCTAACATGACAGGTGTGCTGTGGAGAAACATTTAAAGACCCTCACTCAGCCTGCCCCTGGGGTGAGAGAAAATCTCCCTGGAGAAAGTGATGTGAGAAGCGGGCCCTGGGGAAGCAGAACAGTGACAGTGGCCTCGGCATCTGAGATACAGATGAGCAGAAGTGAATTCATTGGAAAGATGTTAAAGAGGCAGAACTCACAGGTCTGGTAACTGTTTGGCTACCAGAGATGTTCCACTTAGACCTCGACTGTGGCAAAAAATGCAGAGAGCAGATTTGGGAGTTAACTTCCCCTCAGCTTTTATTTCCCCTGGTAACTCTATTAAACTGGATTTAAGTGATTTTTATTTATTTTTATTTTTTTGCCTGTATCATTAGTTTTAATCGACACACAATATGGCAATTGTTCATCTTTGGCGGGATGCTGTGATATTTTGATGTATGTATACAATGTGTAACAATCAAATCAAGGTGATTAGCATGTCTGCCACCCCAAATAGTTATCATTTCTTTGTGTGGTTTGGATCATTCAAAGTCTTCTAGCTATTTGGAAATATATAATAAGCGGTTGCTGATTATAGTCATGGTATGGTGCCATAGAATCCTAGAACTCATTCCTCCAATCCAGCTGTGTTTGTGCATTTATTAACCAATTCTAGCTATTCCTCCCTCACCCTGCCTTCTCTGCCTCTGGTAACCACTGTTCTACTGTATACTTCTGTGAGACCAACTGTTCTAGCTTTCACAGATGAGGGGGAATACATGGCATTTATTTGTCTGTGCCTGGCTTATTTCATTTAACGTAGTGTCCTCTAAGCTCATTCATGTTGCTGCAAATCACAGGATTATTTTGTCCTTGTTTAGACAGCATTTCATTGGGTCTGTACCATATTTTGCTTTATCCATTCATCTGCTGATAGAGATTTAGGTTGATTCCATATCTTTGCCATTGTGACCATTGTTGCAACAAGCATATAAAGGCAGTGATCTCTGACACACTGATGTCCTTTCCCTTGGGTAGATACTCAGTATCCAGAGAAAACAGGCAGAGAAAGACATAAAGAGAATCTAAACTGCAAAGGAGCAAATCAAATTATCCCTGTTTATCGATGATGTGATCATGTATGGAGTATATAGAAAACTCTAAATACTACACCAAAAAAAAAAAAGAAAAACTTAGAACCTATCAACAAATTCAGTAAAGTTTCAGGATATAAAATCAGCCTAAAAAAATCAGCAGTGTCTCCATACATCAAACAGTAACTAGTGGGAAAAAAATATAAATAATGTAATCCCATTTATAATATTGATGGCTAGAAAAATAAATATTAAATAAATTAATTAATACATTTTAAAAATGCCTAGGAGTAAATTTAACCAAAAAAAGGTGAAAGAGCTCTTCAAGGAAAACTATAAAATAATTGATAAAAGAAATTGGAGAGGATGCAAAAAATATCAAAAGACATCCCATGTTCATGGATTGGAATAATTATTAATAAAATTGTAAAAATGACCAAACTATCAAAAGTAATGAACAGATTCAATGCAATTTCTATCAAAATACCTGTGCCATTTATCACAGGCATAGAAAAACAATTGTAAAATTCATGTGGAATGACAAAAGATGCCAGATAACCAGAGTCTCCTGAGCAAAAGAGCGAAGGTTGGAGGCCTCACACTGCCTGGCTTCAAAATACACCACAAAGCCAGACTGACCACAGTGCTGGCCAAGAGATGGACACAAGGACCAGTGGAACAGAGCAGAGAACCCAGACGAAGACACCAAGAACATGCAATGGAGAAAGAATGGTTTCTGCAATAAATACTGCTGAAAAAATTAGATATCCACATGCAGAAAATTCAACCAGACCTCCAGTTCTCACCACACACAAAAACCAAATCAAAATGGGGGCCGCGTCTGTGGCTTAGTGAGTAGGGCACCAGCCCCATATGCTGGAGGTGGCAGGTTCAAACCCAGTCCCAGCCCAAAACTGCAAATAAATAAATAAATAAAAATGAAATAGAAACTTAAATGTAGGACTTGAAACTATGAGATTCCTAGAAGAACACAGAGAAAGGCTTGCAGGACATTGATCTGGGCAAAGATTTTCTTTTTTTTTTTTTTTTTTTTGAGAAGCCCTCAAAAGCACAGACAACAAAAGCAAAAATGGACAAATGGGTTTGGTTCTATCCAACTAAGAAACTTCTGCTCAACAAAGGAAACGATCAACAGAATGAAGAGACAACCTGCAGAATGGGAGAAATATCTGTAAACCATCCTACAAGGCAACAAGGGACTGTGTATACAAGGACCTTGATGGCAAAAAGTAAACATATATACGTATGATTTAAAAATAAGCAAATGAGTTGAATAGACTTCTCTCCAAAGACGACCTACAAATAACCAACAAGTGTATAAAAATAAGTTTAATATCATGAATCATCAGGTAAACCCAATTCAAAACCACAATGAGATATTATCCCACCCCAGTTAGAACAGCTATTATCCAAAACAAACAAGCTAACAAAGGCTGGAGATGCGGGTGGGGAACCCTCACAAACTGCTGTGGGGATATAAGTGTATGGGCCAGTATGGAAACAGTGTAACATTCCTTCAGAATAACTAAATGTAGACTCTTGCTGGATTTATTTTTTAAGAAAGGCCAGTTGTTATAGTAATTTATTAGGAAAATGCAATGTGCCTTTTTCCTGAAAGCTTTGTTCCCAAACTTTGTCCTTTGATTTTTCTTTCTATGGCTTTATCTTAGTTAGCTACCAACTATATTACTTTTATTTAAAAGTACATTTTTATTGTCCCCAAGGCATAATGCCCATAAAACCACAGATTTGCTGGGTTAATTATATTTTACAATGCAAAATACACCAAATGCAAAGCTATCGTGTCCTACCATTATTTATGTATGACATCAAATTTCATATCCCAATAAATAGTAGAATATATACTGCAGTTTGAGAAATGCTGGTTAACAAAATTAGAGCAGTGTGGGGATCAGCTTCAGAGTCTGCTTGGGTATGGCTTGTTACATAGTCCAAAGGTAGGTTCTGCCAGGGGCAGGTAAGTCCGGAGGGTTGGAGACTACAGATTTTTCTAATTTTTTTTTTTCTTTTTGGAGAAATTGAATAATTTGGAACTAGCCTGGCCAGTCTGCTCTCTAGACTTTGCAGTTTCTCTTGATCACTGCTTTCTTCAGGAGCTGGCAAAGGTGGGGTGTGTGACACGGAGCTCTTGACACCCCAGAACACTGCCTTTGGTTCTGAGGGGACACCAGTTGTGTATTGGTATGTGTCAATTATTGGACCATGTATTTATGTTGGCAGTATTACAAAGAATAAAAGCTAAAAAAAATAAATAAAAAATAAAGAAAAAATGAACTGAAGAGATTGTTTAAGCTTAAATTAGGAAAATGAGACCTGTCACACACGACTGAGGTCAGAGGGGTCTGCGAAGGGCCTGCAGGCCTTCGGGCAGCCAGGCCAGAGGGGTGAGCACTGCTGGACTCCAGCTCCAACCTCGAGACCCCGCACAGTCTAGTGACCACTTGGTAGTGACCACTCTGGGCCTGCTGCTCAAGCCTCCTTACTCAGTGAAGATCGGTCCTTTTTGGAATAAGCTTAGAAAATAAATGTAATAAACACTAGCCCGTCTGCACCTGTCCTGGGCACCTGCAGGAGGTCTCTGTGGCAGTGCCAAACAGTGGCTGGGCACACATCAAGTTTGTTTTCTTTTACTATAAATTAATAGACTATTTTTAAAAGCAGTTTTAGGTTTATCAAAAGAATAAGCGTAAAGTACAGAGAATCTCCCCACAGTTTCCCGTATTGATTGTCACCCTGCGTTTGTTGCAGTGGAGGAACCAAAGCCTATTCATTGTTAGGAACTATAGTTCACAGCAGGACTGGCCCTTTATGCCTTACGGTCACGTGGGTTTGATGACTTTATGTGTCCATCACTGCCTATCATAAGAAGACAGTTTCATCACCCTGAAAATTCCCCTGCGCTCCGCTCACCCTGCTCCTCCTCCCCCAGACCCCTGAGCGCCACTCACCGTTTTGCTTTCTCCCTAGTTTTGCCTTGTCTAAAGTCATACAGCCGGAATTATGCAGACGTAGCCTTTCCAGGTTGGCCTCTTTATTCAGCAATATGTACTTAAGTTTCTTCCGTGCCTTTTCCTGGCTTGATGCTCATTTCTTCTTACTGCTGCGTGGCTTCTGTTGTGAGGATGCATCACAGTTTGTCTACCCATTTTTCAGTTAAAGGATATCTTGGTTGGTTCTAATTTTGAGCAATTATGAATAAAGCTGCTATAAACGTCTATATACAATGGTTTTTTTTTTTATGGTGGACATGAACTTTCAACTCAGCTGCTTACCTAAGCGCATGATTGTGGATCATGTGACTACGTTTAGCTTTGTAAGAAATGCCAGTTGTCTTTCAAAGTGGCTGCACCATTTCAAGGTCACCTCTGTGCCTCTCCTCCACCTTTTATTTATTTCCCAGGTGACCAAGGCTCTCCATGTGGTATTTACCGAGCTGAAGAATACTCCAGATCTCACCCCAGCTCCCTTTCCAAAAGCACCTGAGGATCCCATTTCTTTAGAACCCTGGCTAGGAAAACAGAACACTAGTGAACATTCAGATAGATAGTATTCATTGTATGCGACTGACGTCCACGTAAAAGTTTTCTTTGAATCATAATTCTCTGATAAGGTTTTATTTTCCCAGTTTGACAATGAGGAAACTGAGAGTTAGCCAAAGCTCACACAGTGGGTCGGTGGTGGAGATGGACTGGACGCTCCTCAACCATTTTGAATTTTGTCTGAAATAAGAAGAAATGCAAATTAAATCACCATACACATAAATCAGCTACTTTCCCCAGTTCAACCTGGAAATATCACAGGACAGACATTTGAGTGGTCATCACTGCCAGGGGAGCATGTGATCAGCCAGTAACCGCCCGGAAATCTGAACGGTCCACTGGCCGACAGGGCTCCTCTAGATGATACCACCCTCTAAAACGTGATGTTTCTGATCCCACAAGCCCAAGTCATAACTGACGGGTTGTTTTCTCCATCAGAGGATGCTCTCATGGCCGAGCTGGCCAGACATGTACCAGTCAGGCCAAAGATGCCATTTGAAAATCCCTCTCTCTGCTCATCAAGGGGAACAAGGATGTCATGAGGCTCCTTTATGAAACCAGGGAAGGCTGGTAAGGGGGACGTGCCCTATCAGGGAGGCACAGTGGGTCAGACTGATTGTTAAACTTAAAAAGGAGTTTTTTCAGGTAGAAGTTAATTGTGCACATAAAAATGCCACATAAATGTTTAAATAATTTTCTGTTCCAAATATTATAAAGGTAGGTTCTGAAAGTATAATGAATATTGAAATTAGAGTTAATCCTTGACATGGAAAAAGCCTAAGGGTGCTCCAGGGCAACTCTGACACTGCGTTGTAACGGAACGGGTCCACGTGGACGTTCCTCATCATTCCTCCTGTTTCCCTGGATATCCCCAGACCCACCCAGCACGTCCCAGCCATTGTGTAGGCTCCTAAATGTTCTCAGCTCATTCCTCCCAAATAACACATTGCTCGGAAATGGTGATCTGGGTCCATCTGCCTTACGCTTTTCCCGTCTAACTCTGTTCTCCAGTATCAGTGGGATTTACAGATTTCTCTGTTTAGCGCCTGTGGTTGTTTCCTAAGACTATCATTACAGAATAGCACTAAAGTTATAATATGCCACACTGAATTATTAAAATTATTAAAGTCTAAAATAAATCAATCCTTTTACTACTTCTTAAAAAAATTAATTATCTTAGAATATTCGATCCCATTTATTCTGAAGGTAGAACCAAGCACCAGATTGGCCTTGTGGCCCCCTTTTTGAATCAAGAAAAACATTAGAGAAGCTTTAGTTTTTATAAAAGTAAAAGTTTTAGTTTAGTTTTTATAAAAGAGAAATATGATGTTTTAAAGGGAATGAAAAGAACTGAGCTAAAAAAAGAACTAGGGAAATGAGAAGGATGTAGTTAAGATATGCAGTCATAAAAACCTGAAATTGTAAGGGTAGAATTAAATTTCACACCGAAAACCATAAAAAAACAAAAACAAAAATAAAAACTGTGATAAAGAAATGACTGAGATGGAAGACAGATTTTAAAAGTGGTTGTGGAAATGAAAAGGAGGAAATAATTTAAACGTATTGGGGAAGGTAATGAATATGGAAAATGGATACTATCTACCCAATTTTTGAATAATTTTCATTTTTTGAGGTAGAAGCACAAAACAGAAGCAACATCAGATACAATAAAATTTTTTTTGATCTGTGCGCCAAGTAAAACCGTTATAAAGAAACCAGTGCTAGAAGAAAACTAGCAACACGTTTTAAGAGCAAAATTGGAACAATGTGTTCTATAATAATTAGACTGATGGCGAGACTGAGGGTCTCCCAGCATGTTCAGATACATATATAGGCTTTCCTCCTTGTCTTTGCTCTAGACATTTATTTGCATGGAAATTAAGGCTCTTCCAGGGGTTTGTGAAGATGAGATGTTGGAATTCTCTCTGTAAACAGGCTCAGCTATCTGCTGGACAGAAGCAGGTATCCCAGCGGACAGTGGATGTCTTGATAATTAACCACACTTTATGATATGGGGGTCTGTAGCATGTCCCGGTTTCCTGTGGTGGTCATTCCTAGAAATCCTCCCAAGCTATTCCACCCAGAGCCGTGTGTTGTAGCGATGCCTTGTAAGAGACATCTAAGAGGCATATCATAGAATTCCTTAACACTTCAGCACACACACAGCCCTCTCCCTTTTAGCAGAATCCACTTTGTATGAATTAGAACATGGATTGCGGGCTGGCTTTCCATGTTCTAGCTTTACTGTTATGGGACCCTGGGCTTCCAAATTGTGGCTTTGCATTCCAGCAGATCTTTAGCACTTTAGGGTGAAAGAATTTTAGCTCAAAAACCTATTATATATTTATTCATTTTTAAATTTGTCCCAGTACCCAAGCAGTGGCCACTGGAATGAGCTATTGGAACAGAGTTCCAGCCTAGGGCGACATCTCCGGGATTCAGATGAGCCCTCAGGCTGAGAGTCACTGGCTCTGCTAGTCCAGTGGTAAACACAGGGATGATTCGTGGATGCACATAAACACACTGATTGAGGATTACTGCAAGTACTCGGGAGACAGGTGTCCTGTGCGGAGTTACAACTGTGATCATGCAGTTGAACTTGGTTCAGTTGAGATATCAGTGTTAATGTAACAGGACGACACCCATCACCATGATGTAATGACTAGTCTTAGGTTGTACAAAGTTGGTAATGATCATGCAGTTGAACTTGGTTCAGTTGAAATATCAGTGTTAATGTAACAGGATGACACCCATCACCATGACGTAATGACGTCCACTAGTCTTAGGTTGTACAAAGTTGGCAATGACAACAACAAAACAAACTTCTGTACTTTAGTCAGGATTCAGTTGCTAAAAACAGGAAGCATTGCAACTATGTTAAACAGAAAAGTATCTGATACAGCAGTCATTTTTGAAAGGTTTGAAAGCACAGGCTTTCGGCTAGTGTGTGGGTACAACAAGCTGCATACCCTACACTGCCCCACTGGCCCACAGAGGGAGCTGGTGCTGGGAGAAATCGGTTGGTCAGTGTTTGAAATCTTCCAAATTTCAGCAGTATGTTGCTGTGGCTGCAATGCAGGGGCCAGAAAGTGGCATTGGATCTTGGATTCTGACTCCAGAAAACCCACTGTATTTGTTTGTAAGTGAATTTACCCATAGCAACAGCCAAAACAGAAGGAAAATGACCCCCACCTTAGTGTCACCATCTGAGTCTTACATGCGTGCGTCTAACTGTTGAAACAACACTCACATCCAGATCCCGAGATGCAAAGACGCTGGGGAAGTGTAAGTGTAAGTTGTAGATCTCTAGCCCTTGTAATACGGGAGGGTGAGCTAAAGGAAGGCTGGTCAGAAGGTTTCGAGTGTCCATTTACTGTACCTGCCACGGCAGGCTAAACTCGTTATCAATAAAACATTAAATCTCAGGTTGAGCTCTGTAAAACAGAATGCCGGCAAGGAGTGGAGATTACTCGACAGAGTTTCAAAAGGAGAACATAGTGACTCAAGAATTATACTGAGCTAATTTTCTTAACTTTGTGAAAGACATCTTTGGGTATGCAAGGATTCAAAAGCAGCACCCTAATGTGCCCTTCTATTAAAAAATGTATTACAGGTTAATATTGGCCAAATGAAAGATAGATTAAAATGAAAATCTCAAGAAGATAAAATTGTCGGTATAAAGGATTTGTGGATTATTTGTGGGCATCTGGAGACTGAATCTTGGTCTCAGTGACCCAGCTGGCTCCGGGTGAATTCTGCATCTCGGGCTGAAATGGGGCCCTTTCTGTTCCCTTTGGTATTTTGTTTCTGTTTCTGCCCTTTCCTCCTCTCACTGTTTACCCCACAGTGTGGATGAGGACCCCTTGAAACCACAGTGGCTGCCATGCTCATCTTGCCCTTGCTGACCATACCTAAACTTACAAAGTCGAGCAGTTGGGGTGCCCAGGTTTGGCTTCTCCCTGTAAAAGCAAACCCACACGTGGAGAAGACAGTTTATGCCGAGGAAGCTCAGCCACGTGTCTCTGGGTCTGTAAACTCTTATTGGAGGATCTTAGTCTTTATGTGCTGCATTTTAAATTAGAAAAGATTAACCGTGCAGCCACGGGAGATGTTACCTCTCCTCAGGCCTTTCTTGCTGTTCCCATTCTCTTGTCTTTCTGAGGGTTTTCCTGACATTCAGGGCCTTCACTGTCACCAGTAATGACCAGGTGAGAACAGCAGAAATGTACACTGGTACAAAGCCGTACCCTCATAAAGGGACGATTTTTCATTCTATTTTTCTATATTCATTGAATTTCCTATAATGAAATTATTTTGTTTGAATAATCCATTAATTTTTTAAAAGGCACCATACTATTTTACTGTGATGCTGACTTACTTCTTTCCATTACTTGGTCGAAAAAAATAAAAACCCAGTGTGGTTATTCACACACATTAAGAATTGTTACAGATATTGGGGTTATGGACAATTTATGCTTTCCCATTATTTAGATTGCTTTTAAAGAACATGCATTAAATGTTTAATCTTAAAAGTATCTTTAAAAGCCAAATCGATGGTACCATCAGTGAGCTTTGATGAAATTTAGAGTGACACAGGAAAATTCCTAATTTTAGAAATGGGTTTTTTCCTTGCTGAGTTAGGGAGCAGGCCTCTGATTTTAAGCTTTCTATGGCTCCCCTCATGGTGTTCAATATAATAGTAACATTTCTGGAAAAGAAAGTCTAAAAACTGTTTGCTTTAATAGTATACATTTTTCCCCCTTAGGAGTAAAATGACTTGGCAAATCAATTTTAAAATTTATATTCAGTCAGCCACACTTTAATTGAAATCTGAACAGTATAGCCAAAGCCAGTGAATGTGGGTCTTGGAATGCTTGTAATTGTTGCCAAATTTTTAATGTAAAATAAAAGCCAGGCAGAGATTTTCTGTGGCCTTGTGAAGTTTCATGGATACAAACACACACATTGGTGAATAATAATGTGTGATATTAGAGGACTCTGGAGTGGCAGCTCCTGTATGTACAGATCTATATAATATGTGTCATCTATATACATAGATTTCAGAACACTTCTATAAAACCACGTAGAGCTGTTAAATGGCTTCATAAACGTGTGTGTCAAGTTAACACACGCTCGTCCCCTTTTTCACTTACCTCTGCCACTTTCTTTCACTTCCAACACAGGCGTGCAGAACAGGACTGAGTCTGGTAGAATCTGCCGAGTAGACTTTCTGGGACTGTCTCAGCTCCTGCCACCTGCTCTTCTCTCCCCAACTCCTAGCACCTTCCAGGGGGGTCTCCCCCATATCTACTGCTCCAATCCTGCTCTTTACTCCCTGTGCTGTTAGAAGTTATCTGTTAACTGAATTCCTACTTAATTAGAGACCATTTATACCAGGGGTCCTCAAACTCTTTAAACAGGGGGCCAGTTCACTGTCCCTCAGACCATTGGAGGGCCGGACTGTGGGCCCTGGGACGAGTCGACTGCTAAGCAGGACAGGCAGCGGCGGCAAAAACACCGGGGGGCTGGATAAATGTCCTAGGTGGGTTGCATGTGGCCCCCGTGGGCCATGGTTTGAGGACGCCTGATTTAAACAGATGGAACATAGAATTCCAGAGAGACTTGTGATGTAAAAGCGGGGTATCTGGGCAAAGTAAAAATGAACATTATCGACAATAAACGGGCATCGATTCAAGACATCTAAACTTGAAGAGGTCTGAGCTTGTTAACTTTTCCAGCTTGAGGAAGCCACTCCCGCTCTCCGAGCTGTGGTACCTGTCTTGTGAAGACAGTGGAACCTGCCTTGTGTTCCCAACGTGAACGACCACCAGCTGACTTCTCACCTGGGGCCTGCCCTGCACCCTGCACTCCCCACAGTCACTGAGGCCTCAGAACAGAGGTCTAAGGATGACGTTTCAGAGGTGACTGGTCATCTGCGGAGAGTATTTTTAATCTGGTAAGAGGGACTGACTGGGGGCATTGGTGGGTGCATGACTTTTGGGGGGCTGTTCTAGGTTTGTTCTATGACTCTGTATTTGAGTTCATTTCAATGATCTAATGGCCATATCTAGTTGAGCAATCTTTTACATTTCATGTTTATTTATGTCCTAAAATTATTTCTCATGAAAGATAAAACTGTGGGCTGTGAGAACATCGTAATTGCATTAGCAGAGATTGTTTATGGAGAGCGATCCAGTTTAGTTGTTCCCATGCTCGGTAATCTCCGCAGCGCTCACTGCGGCCGCGATGATGTTTGGGTGCTGCCGAGCACAGCTGATGAGCACACTTCTTAAGCCTCCCCGCTGCTGAACTCAGCCAAAAAGCTGCACATGAGTCTAAACAGATGTTTCTGTTGTTTAGGCCGATGAAGTTTATAGAGTGCGTGTTTATCTTTCAAGAGAGAATGTGGAGAGTTCATTCAGTCTTGAGATCCAATCTTTCCGGAGGTTGAACTGCCTAGTAAAGTTGGAACCAAAGTGGATGAGCACATGGAGTCATCTGGGGGCTGTTAGAAGACAGAGTCCTTTAGTAGTTGGTAGGGAAGAAATAAGACACATGGAAATTAATTCACTGTTAAATAGTCGGTATTTTAAAAGACAGAGCCTGGATGATAGCAGGCATTTTAATAAATGGACTGTGTCTTCGATATAACTGATGTTTAGAAGATGTTCTCTATCAATTCAGTAGATATCAAATGAACACAAATCATCAAAATTTCCTGCAAGTGTTTCATATGGTTAAAAAATTATCTATACAAAGATAAAACTATCAAGGAAATGAAAATTTCATATATCATTTGTGTGAGTCATGTCTGATTAAAAGTGTTGGCCACAGAAAAACGGGGACGACGTGTCCAAGTCAGCATTTATCTTGTAAAGCTCAGCAGGAAAAGTGGATCCAGCCGGAGTCTGCGGCAGTGGGGCTGTGAAATGTGTATAAGGTCTAGCCTCGGACATTTGTCTTTGTGTTACCAAACACTGTGTTTCTTGTTTTAGAGGAATGAAAAAAATAGTGGGAGGGAGGGCCCTGTAATCCACTATAAACACAGAAGGGAAGAAAGAGGTCGCCTTGACTTCAGTCACAGCGTGACTGAAGGTCAGGGCTTGGCCCAGGGGCATGTGACCCGTGCTCAGAAGGGCCCCGTGCTTGATTTAATGCAGTCTGTTGTACTGTCTTAAAATTATTCATACTTTTTTGACAATGGCCCCCACATCTTCATTTTCTACTGGGCCCCTCAAATCTTGTAGCTGGTGCTGGTAGGAACCTTTATTTCCCAACCCAAGGCAGTAGGGCAGAGTCACTTGGGGAGTTGAACCGGAAGATGGTGCCTGGGCTGCACTGAGGATTGGTGGTGAGCAGTGAACATGGGAAGAGAAGGAGCCCGGTCACACCAGGAGTGTCAATGGAGGCTGGCCGTGCTGGCAGGTGTCAGGAGACTGCTTTCTGAGCACGTGTTCCCAGGGAAGGATTTTGAGTGTACCTTGACTCACTAACCACAGTGTATATTTTCATCCTTTCTGTAGGTTACATAGCCTGCTATAGCACTTTCCCTGGGCCACCATCACAAACACCCACGGGTGGAGACTCAGAGTCCAAAATCGAGGCTGGGCCGGAGTCCTCTCCCTCTGGCAGCTCTGACGGGGAGTCTGTGCCTGCCTGTCTCCTGGGCTCCTGGCACTCCCCTGGCTTGTAGCTGCCTCACTCCAGTCTTTCTGTCCTCACACGAACACAGGACTCTCCCCGTGCATCTACATCTCTGTATCCAGATTTCCTTATTTTTGTGATGACGTTAGTTGTACGTCATAAGGATTTAGGGCCCACCCCAACAAGGGACCTCATCTTAACTTGGTTACGTCTGCAAAGACCCTGTTTCCAGGCAAGGCCTCATTCACAGGTTCTGGGCGAATATGAAGTTTTAAAAGATATTATCCAACCCCATGTGGCTACTAACACCCTTTTAATAAATTTCTTTTCTAGTTATGTTATCCAAAATCTGGTTCTATAATTTTTAATTATGAACCTTGATAAATGCAGGTATTCTCTGCATATTTGGGTTGGGTAGGGGAAAAAAATGATTGTCAGTGAAAGTTACATATGACCTGTATCTTGAATGACAAGTATCAATTAATCAGAAAAAACAGAGTAAGGGGACGGCCTTCCATGCTGACATCGAGAGGCACGCAGGGTGAAGGGTGGCAAGAAATCACACAGATCTTCCAGTAATTACCGTGTGTGGAGGGTTTGGGGAACGGAAAGCTGTGACTGGGATCTTGGAGACCAGGGTGTAAAGATACAGAGAGGGACCAAGCAAAGAAGTATCTGCAGGCAGTGGGGGCCGGTGATGGTTCCTCTGTGAAGTAGCGTGAGTGCTTGGAAAGGTCTCTGGGCAGCAGTAAGGAACTTGTGTGGGTGGAGATTGGAGGAGGGAAGATCATTACGAAGAATGTAATGGTCCAGCAGACAGTGTGAATTAAAGTCACACAAGTGGGGACAGCACCATGGGTCAGTTTGGTCTAGAGTCTGTGGCACTGATGGCCACGTGGATCTAGGGGAGAAAATGGATCAATTCAGGGATGGATGGTGAGGTCTTTCTTCTCTGAGACGTTAACCTGTTAACCATTAATCAATATTTTTCAAATCTTTGAGAAACTAACCTTGCCTCAAACTTCACCATGTTGACATTTTGGCCCAGCAGGTCTCTGTGGTGTACGGGACAGAGTGTGCTGATTAGTACAGGATGGTCAGTGTTGCCCCTGGGTCTGACCACCACGTGCCCGCCGACCTCCTCTCACCCCGCAGTGAGGATCAAAAATGTCTCCACATATGTTCACATGACCTTGGGGACAAAATTTCCTCTGGCTGGGAACCACTGGGTGTCACAAGCAGGTTTGGGGTGGAGGGGAATGAGTGCATTTTTGTCACTTTCAGTGAGATGCCTGCGTGGACATCTTCATGTGCGGCAGGAGGTAGGAAGATCTAGGCAGTCAGGATAGACTAAGGAATGTGGAGTGTGTGGAGCAACTGGGACTTGGATAAAGACAAGATCACCCAGAAGGTGTAGGAAGGGCAAAGGCCGAAAACAGGCAGCTGGCGTCCCCAGCACTCGCTGGCATGGGGGACAGGCACAGAGCTTGTCAGCATGACCAAGGACAGCCTGGGACCCCTCTCCCCCCCTCTCGGTGCCTCTTAACAAATACATTTTTCAACCCTTCCAATCATATTTATTAAACTGTAGAAGGGTGAAATGACACAGAAATTGTTTTGGAACCCCAAACCAAGATTTGATCTCTTGTAGAGTTTGGTAAGTGGCTGTGGAGACGGCATGATATCTAACCAGTAACTTGGTCACAGTGTCTTTATAATAAAGCTTTTATTTATTTGTTTTTTTTTTACTCTGAAAAAAGTGTTAGAAGGAGAGCTGTAAGAATCTATCTTTAAATTGGGGGCAACATACTTATCTTCGAGATAGATTTTCTTTAACACGGCTGAAAGTTAAAACTTCAAATACGCTTTAATAGCTTTTAATATTTCTAACCTTCTTAAAAGTAAATCAATGAAAAGCAATTAAAATCTCCTAGAGAAAATGAGTCATAGACCCAAACAAAACTCTGCCTTGGGAACTAACACAACTAATTGACTTCGCAAAAATTAACCTTTAACCAACACTGTGAGTGAAAAGCCCCATTTCTCATTGTCTGAATGAAGCTTTTATTCGATCATCTCTTTAAAATCACACAAGTCATACATGAATATGTTATTGTTGTCAAAGATTCAAACCACACAGAAATATTTAGAAAAAAACATGAATGCCCCCTTTCTCCCATCTGCCACTCCCCCGCTGGTCCCTGCTGTCCCCAGATGCAACAATTCTCAACTGTTGGACCCTCGAGTCCCCCGGCTGGACGGTGCAGGCTCCGCGTGAATGTGAAACATTGTTCTGAGATGTGCTCGCTTCCCCTTGCTGCGTCTTGGAGGTATGAAAGGATCTTAGCTCCACATAAACAACAACAACAACAAAAAAAGTGTTTTGTTTTTTTTTTTCAATAGTGAAAGAGTGAGCTAATAAAATTGAATCAATCCGACATTTATCACAGAGAATGGCAGTGAGTAAAACTCTGATAATTCAGCTCGCTGACATGGAGTCTTTGGAACCCATCTGCAGGATGAATTTAGTACAAAGCACGTTCAATTTTAAAGTCTCAATATTTAGATGCGATAACTGCAGAGGCAAAATACTGTCCTTCATCTCACAGCCACGAGGCAGTGACAATATCTATTCATTATATATCAGACACGTTTGGAGATAACATAATGAAGTTGCCTGAAAAGCAGATGGGAGGAGCTGGGTGAAATAACCATTTTCTTTGTAGCAAAGACACTTAGCTGTTTTTTTCTTCTTGTGATTTCTGTGCCTGCCCCTGATGAGGAAAACCCAGGAATATTTTCTAATGAGGAGTTATCGTGGCCCAGGAGGAGACTGTGCCATTGGCCTGACGGTTTATTTGCTACGTGGTTCCAATTTAACCCTCCCGTCAGTGGTTCTCAACCTTCCTAATGCCACGACTCTTTAATACAGTTCCTCATGTGGTGGTGACCCCCAATCATAAAATGATTTTCATTGCTACCTCATAACTGTAATTTTGCTGCTGTTATGAATCGTGCTGTAAATATCTGATATCCAGGAGACCCCAAAGGGGTCGCGACCCACAGGTTGAGAACCGCTGCCTCACGGGATGGGTGAGAGCATCTATAATGAAATGAAGCCGACTTGTCAGTAACCCTAATGGGGTATCTTCTCCAGGGATTTTTAAAATAAGCCTTTTATTTTCCACCACTGATTTTTCATCCCAAAGCCAATGCTGTCCTGACAGTCCTGTTTGTCATCTTCCTACAAGTGTGAAGCACTATTATATCATCACAGAAAGTCACTCTGTTTATTCCACACAAAGGGATTCTCTCCTAATCAGACTAGCAAACTGTTGTTTATTAGGTAAATCCCGTCCATAAATTTGCTGCTTCTTTCTGAATAAACTCTCTCTGCTGTCATTTCCATCTTACAACCAGTCCAATCTCGCGCCCAGACACTCTTACTTACCTCCTTGGCCATTAACTTCCCCCTTCTCAATGAAATAAGCTGCCTTGAGTATCTTTCCCCCCAGTCAGTGCTGAAAGCCTGAACAAGGAGAGAACTGGCTGTGGATTAACAGTCCTGGGTCAGAGTACCAGCTCCACCCCACTTTCTGACATGTGACTTTGGGGAGGGAGGGTGCTGTCTGCACCACTGGGATCCTTGTGCTTGCTTTGGGGGTATAAAGAAGGGTCAGGTCTATTTGGAAGCCCTTTGTAAATCACAGACATGAGTGCAATCGGGTGGGCACAGCTGAGTGCTCAGGGAACGTCTTCAAATGTTAGCTGAGTCAACAGCTCCCGCCCACTGTTCTCCAGTCCCCAGGGGCTGCACAGAGGGAGGAAGACAGGAGTTGAGTTTATAACCCTGTTGCTGCCCTTCTCCCCAACTGTGCCCCTCCCAGGTCGGTTAGTACATGAGCAAGAGTCTCTGGGAACTATTTCTGAGTCTTCCGATTCTGTTGCTCTGGGCAAAGCTGCCTGACCTGTAGGGTGGAGATGTACCCGTGGGAGCTCAGCAAGTCCTTTCTGCTGGGCATTCGTGCTTCATGGGAGAGAGGGACGGTCTCCTTGTTACTGACGCTGAGTCATCAGTGACTGTGCCCTAGAGAGAGTCCTCTGCAGAGGCTGCTGCCACTGCTCTGAGCTGCACCTTGGTTCCTGCCCATCCCCATTGCCAAGCTCCTCCTTGGATTCTGTAAGATAAACAAATAATAAGTAATACTCGCCTCCTAGGGTTTTAGAGTATGCTTGTAGCATTGCCTGGGATTTGGTGAGCATTCAATGTTAGCCATTATTGTTACTTAACGACTTTGTAAGCACAGCACATATGCAGAATGAGATGATAACACCGATGATGTTATCATCATGGCATTCAATGTATACAGCTGTTTTAAGGAAGAAAATAATTAATGAATGCATGTAATTCTCTTTGTAGCATGCCAGACGCGTCACGGGTGCTCCCTGGCTGTTTCTGTTACCGGCATCCCATGAACGCTTTCACAAATGACAGGCTGTGTGCATTGTTTTGCGAGGAGCCTGTTTTCAGCGTGCTTCAAGTATTTCTACCTTAGTACATGGAGGGTGGCTTCATTCTTCTAAAATCGCTCAGTTCTTTTAATTAGTTTTTCCTTTATTGATGGATATATTTAGGTAATTTTAATTTTTCAAAAAGCTGCGATGAACTCCTTTCTAACATGCCCTTCTGGGCATAGATCTGTGTCTTTTTACAGAGCAGAGATCTGGCATTGCAGTAGCGAGGCCATCGCCACAGCTAATGTTGGTAAGTTATGAAGACAGCTGTGTCCTTCAGCCACACCGACCACGTGTTTGCTGCTCTCTCACCCACATGTCACGGGACCAGATTGTGAGCCACTTGCTAATAAGATTAAGTCATGAGTTGGTTGCTTTATTTTGAATTTCCGTGATTACTGAGAAACATTTTTCGTGTGTTTACTGACTATTTATAATTCCTGTTTTGCAAACTGCCTATTTTCTATCTGCTTATCATCTAGTGTGGGATTTGGAAGCCTGCTCATTCCTGGGCATAGCGGGGGATTGCTTGAGAAGCCTGATGGATGGGTCACCTTTTTTCTTAGGCCTACCACTTCTGGTTATGAGAGAAAGAGAATGAATTATTTCACAATAATATTTCAAATTAGAATGACAATGAGCTGTGCACTACTGATGCTAAGCCGTGCTATTCAGATGGAGTCGGCATGGTGACTGTGGGCATGGGCCGTCATCATCAGGCTGTCTCCAGACCACCTCAAAGAACTCTAGGGGTGGCTTAGTAGCCGTGGTTGAGTTTGACAAGCCCACCACGTGACTGATACACACTAACCTAGACCATTGAAAGAAGAAAAAAGGCTTATTTTAAGAACATTTGGGATAGTTGGTGACTGTAACAGTAGATGGAGACCATGATTACATCTGCCTTTCCACCTTACAATTGGGATGAGCCTCAGAGGAATTACCACAACTGAACCAAGCCCTGGTTTTCATCCTGGAGTGTTCCCTTAACATAACATCCTTGACGTGACAAAATTGAAGAGGGTGAAGGGTGAGGAGCGTCTAGAAGGCTGAGGGTAACAAATGCACCAAGAGCAGTTATTACGCGGGTGGAAATGTTCTGGGTCCTTACTGGGGTGCTGGATATGCAAATGTACACACGATGACCCCACACAGAACTGAACCACACACGGGACGAGTGAGACGGCCGGAATCCAAGAAGGGTCGGCCTCGGTGCTGACGTTCTGGGTGTGAGAGCGTAAGACGGTTTTGCAAGATATTACCTTTAGGGAAAGTTGGGTAAAAATTACAAGGAACTTCTCTGTTTGATTTCCTGCACCTGGAAATGAGTCCACAATGATCTCAGAATGAAAAGTTCAATTAAACAGTAACCATAAAAAGCTTTGATAAGGTTGTCATCAGTTTCCCCAAATATTGATAGGAAATTTTAAAAAAATGCTTCATGGTTATTGTCCTCTGAATTTTGTAAAATGTTTCAATGTCTTAGCCATAAACTAAAGAATTAAAAAAATAGCAAACATACCAGGGTAAGGCTACTTAATTTCCTATTAAAAGATTAGGGGAGGGAAGGGCCCTGTTTTAATAGTATCCTAATTCTTCACACAGTATTATCTCCAAGATTTCCATCTTTCTTACAAACTATTTCTAGGGAATAAAGATAAGATAGCTGTAAAATACAGAAAAGCTTATTGATAAAAAATAAAAATAGCATATATATTATTTTTTTAATTTTAGGCTTGAGTCTATTTGCATAGTAACCCTTTTGGGGAAAGTAAAATGGTAACTAGAAAAGATTGGAGCCCAATTTCTGAAGAAAAGAGACTTGTACACGTAGAGCTGTGGGAACCTCTAATGACAGATGAGATCGCAGTTTTTGAATGATTACAAGACCATCTCACACATGGACACTGCACCACTAACTAAAGGTGCTGTGAGAAGAGTGATAACAGATCTTTGGTAAATCATAGCAGTTTTCACATTCCGACACACCTTCTCATGTAACTAACGCAAAAGACTCCAGGCTGCCTTTTTTTTTTTTTAACAGGATGCTTCTTGTTTCTTTTTAAAAAATGTTTTAAATTTCTTTTTAATTAGATCATAACTGTGTACATTACTGCATTTATGGGGTACAATGTGCTGATTGTATACACAATTTGGAATTTTTACATGAAACTGGTTAACATAGCCTTCACCTCACTTATTTAGTTGTTGTGTTTAGACATTTATTCTCTATTAATATATTTGACATACACACTTGCAATATGCACAGTAGGTGAGGTCCCACCAATTCCCCTCCCTCCACCTGTCACCCCTCTCCCCTCCCCTTGCACTCCTCTTCTCTCCCTCTTTCTGAACTATAATTCTGTTTTATGTTTTGTATGAAAGTGTGGGTGATTCTATATTGATTTCAGGATAATATTGAGCACATTGTGTATTGTTTTTTCCAGTCTTGAGACACTTTACTAAAAAGAAATATGATCCAGCTCCATCCGTGTAAACATAAAAGAGGTAAAGTCTCCATCTTTTATGGCTGTATAATATTCCATGGTGTACATATACCACAGTTTGTTAATCCATTCATGGGTCAATGGGCACTAGG
>CAUYTI010162581.1:0-14359 GCA_963575145.1 Galago senegalensis | reverse complement strand
GCGCCCGCCACAACGCCTGGCTATTTTTTGGTTGCAGCCATCATTGTTGTTTGGCGGGTCCGGGCTGGGGATTCGAACCCGCCACCTTAGGTGTACGTGGCTGGCGCCTTAGCCGGTTGAGCTATAGGCGCCGAGCCCAGAGTGCTATTTCTGATATACTTCATAATGGACGCAACAAGAACACCAATGTCAAGTATCAGCTCCATGCTTATCTTATAGTCGATTCATTAACTAAACACTAAAATACGATTTTAAGAGATACCCACAGGGGCTTAAACAACTCAAGTATGGCCTTTTGTTAAAAAAAAAAAATTCCAGAATACTTACACCATCACAGCATATTAACTTTTGGGGAATCTAGAATCTAATTTCTGAGTATCTGAAGTTCTGAGTTGAACTGCTATTTTTTTCCCCATTTGGTGACAAAGTCCAAAGTCCATGTGTGCACTTTTTATGGAGAATCCGAAGAAGGAAGTGTTCCTACTAAAGCCATCACTCCTTCCTCACAGAAAGGGTAAAAGATATTCCAAGTACAAATTTGTCATTTCCTCTCATGTCATCATCCAGAAAGTGTTAGGACAAGACTATTATGAAGGATTCTATCACACAGTGGGATAAAAATGTTGCTGTAAGTTACTCCTGAAGACGCGACTGAATATTTCAGAGGAGGCATTAAACACCAGTGGTACTAAGATTCCAAAAGTGAAAGGTCTTACTGCAAAGGTGTACGATCACTGTCCCAGGTTTAGCTCCTTAAGACGGTATTGTTCAACCTTTTTAATGTCACAGCACACTTGAACCTATAGTTAAACTTCTGTGGCACACTTAAATAGCATTGATCCAAAAAAGAGTATACATACTGTGCTTTGAACTTCTTCTGAAAATAATTTAATTCATCATCTTAAAAAATGTTCTCGGCACGCCTAAAATCCTCTCACAGTACACCAGGGTGCCGCGGCACACCAGTGAGAAGAACTATTCCTTCAAAGCTGTCATCATTACTTCCCTCGGTATTTTGTGAACTTGTTAAGGGCCTCAGCCTTGTTTTCAATATACAGCCTCCAACACCAGTTAACAGCGTTAGTACAAAGCAGGTGTTCCAGCAACATTAGTTTCCGGCTTCCTCAACTTTAAAAAGCAGAGTTAGACCAGAACTCCGCTGGAGATAGGAGCTGGCTTGGAATTTTGACTATTTCAGATTCCCATGGGATGTCCCTTTCTTCCTCCAAGAACAAGCCCTTCAGAGAACAACTACTCTGAGTTATCAACTGTTCGCCAGTGTGTCTTTTGTTTTTCAGCCTCTGGTTTTAGGGGAACTTTTCCAGCCATGTAAGTACAAGAAGTAAGAGGTCTGTGTTGGGTACACAGCAACCTCCCAGAGGAAGGGAGGAGAATTTAAAATATCAAGTTTTCTTCCTATGAATATACTGCACAGAAGTTACCCACAGGGCCCAGTTGTGCAAAAGAGGCACACTGCTATTTGGACAGAAGATTAATGTACACAGTTCTCAAGCAGACCTACCCAAGCTCAGGATGAGAACATTCACATCTCTGTGCAAGTTCCTAACAGGCTCACATTTACAAGTGCAGAGCTAAGGGATAGGTTTGCAAATTGCATTTTAATTAAAGTTCAGAACAGCTTCCAAAAGGTTTTCTGACGTTTTCCTCTCAACTGGGAGACATTTATAAATTGGAATAAATGCAAAATATGTCACCCCTAAAAAATGGATTGTTTTAATGGTGTCTCCTACTCCCTGCCAAATCTACATTGCTTTGGGGCCTGAAAAGCAAAATAGTTAATCCATCTTCCGTTTGAGTAAAGTAATGGATGGTCACAACTCACTAAATTGTCTTTTAAAAACTGCTGGGAAGTGGCTCTTCGGAGTTCCACATTCTACAAAATAAATGCAAATGACAAACCGTGCCACGTTGGGTTGAGTAACCCTAGACTCCCATCACTCTTCTGCTATTCCTTGTGAGTTTTAGTAGAACTCTCTAGTCAATGTAGAACACACAGGAACGTAGTGAAGAGCTGTTTCACAGCTAACTGAAGATGTGGGAATCTAGAAAAAAAAGCAGGTTTTCTTAGGAAGAAATTTTGTTTTCAGATGACACAGTAAGAGATTCTTCATTGCCATTTTCCCCCAACAATCAGAAGATATGTTTTACAAGAACATTTTGTAACCACGTTATAACAACTATTATGTCAGAATAAATTAGCAGAGTGCCAACCCAACAAATAATAGAGCAAATATAATTTTCTGTCAGCTTATTATACTTGTTACATTTACCTAATGTGTACCGTACTCTGTCTCATTTAATCCTTCCAAGCATCTGGTGAGGAAGATAGTCTTTGTCACCATTTTACAGATGATGTGACTTTACGTAGACAGATGGATAATTTGCCCAAGACCACACGGTTTGTAAGAAGTGGAGACGGAATTCAGAGCAAGCTTCTGCAGAGTCCCTGTGCACCATAGGCTACAAATATTGCAGAAAAGCTTGGTTCACATGAAACATCCTTTAGACAAAGCTATTTTTGTCTTACTGTCAGCAAGTTCAAGGCCATCGCACGTCTGAGATGGTCCTAGTTTGCTTCACTTCTCTGCCGGCCAGTGAGGGCATCATTTTACCAGCTTCTGTCCCTCAGGGCATCTTCTAAGACTGACTGCTGCCTTAGATTCCAGAAAACTCTAAAATGTTCTCTCTCCCCCACACCCCCCCGAACATATACACACACACACACACACACACACACACACGCAGCCAACAAGGCCAGGTGTTTGCCCAGGCCCATGAATGGGCAGCTGTTGCTTTAAAGGGAGTGTGGCAGAGGAAGGCCAGGGAGCCCTGGCTGGCAGGCGGGCATGTAAACTATACAGAGAGCCACTTTCTGTAAGAAGGCTAAAACAGATTTAAAATGGGACCACCTCAGAGATGAAATCTTTCCCCTCCTGTTACCTCTCAACCTGCTCCAAAACGCCAGTATTCAGTTTTTCCGAGCCTCTCCTCCCTCCCCCCTTCCCCGGGGTATGCTGATTTTCTATGTGAACACTTGGCTCCGAGGCAGAGCAGTTTGACTCCATTGAACAGTCAGAAATAATTTCAGCAGCTAATGATTTCCCCAGCTAGCAGGCGTGTGTGCCTACTGCCCGCTCCTCCAGCCACTGCCCACACAGGGGCCGAGAAGGAGCGTGCCAGCGGCGTCTCTTTTCAGTGGGTTTTCATCTCTGGGTTGACTTTGGGTGACTTATTTATTTATTTCTAAATTACATGGAAAAAGAAGAAAGAAAAAGTTTCCATTGAGATCGACTCGCTTTCGGGAAGAACCGAGCCTTTGGTCACAGGAGGGCGCTGTGGGGACAATGGGCCAGGACCCACGTGGGTTTCAGCTTTATTTTCCATTTGGAAATCAGCTGGGGGTCAGGGGGTGAATATAACATACTAGTTCATGGAGGTGCTGGCTTGACTTGGTTTTGAAAGCACCTTCTGCTAAAGCGGCTTGAATTCTCCCCAGATTCACCTCCCAGAGCCTGAAACTCTCTACCTCTTTGAATCAGTTACCTGTTCTTACAGTCCTATGGCCCTGGATCCAATCGTGAAAAATCCCACCCTCTTCAAAGGTGTCTCTGAGTTTTACACTAAGTGAATCTTTTTTAAAGAGGTATAAACTGGTGCTATATTTTATTACCCAAAGGAAAACATAAGTCTTAGGATAATAGTTGAATAGACGTCATTGACTCACTGAGTGGGGGGAAAAGATATTTTAACTTTTTTAGGTAAAAGACCACCATGTCCCTAAAATTAGTCCTCATTACACGTGTTCCAAGAACCACACAGACTCACTTGCCCAAGTGGGGAAGGCTCCACTGTGAGTGTTTCTATCTATCCTGTGGATAGCTGCTCTGCTGTCTGACTCTCTTGATAATCACGTCCTACAGTCACAATCAAGAGGCAATTAGGGTGAGAAGTAAACGTCAAAATGGATTATTTTTAAAAACAGGCAATCCTGATTCCAGTGTGATCGCTGGCCCATAGTTCACATACTACTTGGTCTTTCTAGACACCTCACTGAATCCATAATTGCTTATTTTACCTTCTCTTACTCTCTATACATTGCTAACCTTTGTTTCCCATTGAGATGGTGTTTTCCTTTGAGGGTCAGCCCAGAAGCAGCCTATTGCCTGGTAAATATGCATCTCATTGGTTGGGAATGAGTCCATCCCTAGAAAACATCTCATTTGTTGGAGTTGGAAGTTCCACTTACTGTTAATATACACTGTAGTAGAATGCAAATTCCAGTTTCTATTATCTTTTGCTGTTCATTGGGTTTACTGCAGTTATAATGTAGTTTATGGTAGTTATCATGGCAGCAATGATAATTCCCCATGCTTTGGTGTTGCTATAACCAACACTACATAAATAATGTCTATGTAGGACCAAAATTAACCTGCAATCTATAATACAAATCCACAAATCCCAGCTTCTAATGTTTTACATACATGCGATATACTTTGCAGTCATAAAATTGTTCTCTCTAGCTGAGAACTAAGAGCTTCAGAAATGGTTTTAGATCATGATACAGCAGAATCTCCATAGTTAACCACCTCCTTACATTGGCCAGCTCCTTAAGTTCACCTAAAATTCGTAGATCAGACATGCACCCCATGTACGTATCAGTACAGCAGACCTAGTTCCTTATGCTGACCACCCTGTATCCTAACACAGCAGAAAGAGAATCTGCTGACCACCCTGTATCCTAACACAGCGGAAAGAGAATCAGCTAGCCTTCTGACCTCTTCTTATAAGAAGGGCACTAATCCTGTTCAGGAGAGAGTCAGCCTCTTGACATAATTACCTCCCAAAGGACCCACCTTTTAATACCATCCCATTGGGATTAGGGTCACAACGTATGAATTTGGGGGAACAAAAACATTCAGTCCATTGTACATGGTTCACTACAAATGTTTTGAGATAAACTGTGTTACTCCATTATTTCACTCCTAAGAAACACAGTCGATGGCATCCTTTCTGACTCACTCGTGCAAGTTTCAATGTACTCAGCTTATTGAGGGTTTCATTTGTTTCTGTCCATGTGGATTTTATGTTTTTTTTTGTTTTGAAGTATCTCAAAACTTCTATAATGACCACATGCACCCGTTGCTGAGGCCTTTAGTATATGAGGAGGAGGCATGAAGAGGAGTCTCCTTTTTCGTGAACTAGTTTTGGTTAGGTTCTAGTAAGTGGATCTAAAAGGGTTCTGAAAAACAAATCCGACTGCTGACTTGTCCCGTCTTTCTCATCTTCATCAGCACCGTACCTGCTTCAGAGGATGTCTGTGAGCAGCCACGCTGTACCGACTGAACATCTTAAGACCACAGGAATGAGTAGGATAAAAAAGGGGTAACACACTACTCACATATACTAAGACAGGTTTAAAACATTAGGTAGCCTCTTTTGAGGTATCTTCTTACCTGGGCCCTAGAATCATAGATCTTTTGGGTCCTTCTGGATGACTCTGTCTTCAAACACTGTCCACCACTGCCCAACCCATTAGCACACTGCAGAAGAGAGTCAAGATCAAGACAAACAAGCTAACTATGGAGCTTCTTCAAATCAATCATATTTAGAGGCTCCTATAGAAGAGAAGCCGTATGCTGTGTGGAGGAAGAATAAAGAGGGAAAACTCAAGACCAGCCAGCATTTAGCTTCTCTTCTGTTGCCTGTGAACAGTTTCCCTATAATGTCATGTTTGCATCCCCAGTTGAGCAAGAGAAAAACCTAGATGATAACCAGTCTCCACCTCTTTAGAAAGCTAGTGATCCATCATTGTTATTCAAGCATGTCCAGCTCCCTGCAAGATGCTTACAGTTCTTCCATCACAATCATAACTCCCCTTCAGCCGAGCTCTGGCTCTTTGTATTTTCTATACAGAGATTCTTCTTGCTCTGTCTATTAATTGCCTGCTCGCTTCTTTATGCTAGTAGCCTGTAAGTTCCAAGAGAATGGTATCTTTTGTTGCACCACCAACACATGGCATATTCTGACCAGTATGAGATGCTCAGTAAGAATATGTTGAACAGATTCAAATTTGTTAGCTCTGAATGGTATGATCGGTAAAGACAAGGTTCTTCCCTACCTCACTTCTTTCACTATAGTTTTATCAGATCCATGCCTAGCATTATGTGTGTGTGTGTGTGTGTG
Organism: Galago senegalensis; assembly: GCA_963575145.1. Taxonomy (NCBI): domain Eukaryota; kingdom Metazoa; phylum Chordata; class Mammalia; order Primates; family Galagidae; genus Galago; species Galago senegalensis. The sequence goes on along the minus strand of CAUYTI010162581.1, from coordinate 8,155 downwards.
TGTGTGTGTGTGTAATAATTAGTAGTAGTATTCCTCTTGACTTTCCCCCAGAGAGTCTCTGATAAACTCCTCTCATTAAGGGCACTGATCACCTGGGTTCTGTAAGCTGAACTGCCCGCCTCCATCATATATCCATCCATGCAATAACGTATAGTTTACTTGTTTTCAAATAGATGATATGGTATTTGCTAGTACATTAATTTTGCTTGTAGGGCTATGGTTTCCAAAGTCATTTCTTTCCTCCTTTTGTTTTCCTTGCTCATCCTTCTGCCCATATCCTCTGATGAACTGTAGCCTTATGTTGACTTCCTATTACACTTTGAGTCAAACACAATTTTCCAAATATTTCTTTCAAAGGCCTCTCCCAGCTTGACTCGCCCTCTCTAACTGCTTTCATCTCCTCCTCTAACCTAGCCTTCACCTTCCAGACCAACTAAATTTATTGTCATGTGGTTCCTTCCACTGGTTCTTCCTCTCCTGGCTGTGAGCCTTTGCTCAATTTTTTCCATATCTATGGAACAACAACCAAACCACAACTTTCTCCTCTTTAAATCACTGCTCAAGGACCAACTGCTCCCAGAAGTTTTTCCCCACCCATCTTCCAATCCATCAGATCATCACTGACCCAGACTGCTACCACAACATAACCTTGAAATGACTGAATTTATAAGGATGGTATGGCTGTAGTCCAATTTCTGGCTTACGTCAATACTAAAAGGCCTAATCTCAGTATTAATCAATGTTAAATTTGGAAAGAACCAGAAGAAATGTTCAATAGTCATTTAATCAGCGATATAACACGTAGTGTTTTTAAATGAAGACAATTGGGTATACTTCATTTGAGTTTAATGCCTTTATTCCCCACCTTGTTCTACAAGGGCTTTGAGAGTACTGACAGTAACATAAAATGCAGTGACAATCAAAAATAAGTATCAAGGTCAGGGAAAATATGAATTAAATAACATAGCAAGATTATGGAGAACATTGGAATGTAAATAATCATGCCATAACTCCTTGGTTATTAAAGTTGGACTGTCCATTTGACTCTGATCTTCTTGGCACTAAGATTATTAAGCTCTCTTTTTACTCAATACATGAAATTAACTCATTGTCTTTGACTGATGTGAAAATTATCAGGTTACTGGTACTTTCTGGAGTTGATGCAATAGTATAACATAGATTAGTGTTTCCAAAACTCTTTTATGTGAGACATAGTCTCAAAAAACATAGCATAGAAAGGGGTTCATATGCTCAATTTGGGAGGCTTTGAGTAATTCTGCAGAAAAGAATCCTATCTCATCTTATTAAAACACACTACTTCCTAAACTCTCTTGAACTGAATCCCCCAACCTTTTCCCTCCATAATACCTGTCAACACCCCATGGATGTAACTTCTATCTTGGGTCACTTGAAAAAACTGGTGTGTAACAAGAGTAAAGACACCAGACCCACCACAGATCCCAAACGCCTTATGATGCTGTGATTGTGTTTGTAATGTTTTAGTTCTTAAACTGGCTGGTGGGTATATAGCTGTGAATTCTATGCTTCTCTGTGCTATGCTTTCTCATTATAAAATTGAAAACAAAACAACAACAAAAGAAGTCATAACCCTCTCATGGAACTCTAGGTCCCAGAAGCTTGTCCAAAGCACAGAGCAGAGTGAAAGGGGTGCTGGCTTTAGCTACGGAAGAGCCTCTGTTGCATGCCTCATTTACCATCTGATATACTCATGGTTATTACAGTGACAATAACAGAAGCAGGTGCTTTTTGAGTACTGAGTATGTGCCAAGCCATCTTCTCCAGGGCCTGCTTCTGTTAATTCATTTAATGCTATAAGGCCTCTGTGCAGCTGGGCTGGTACTGTCCTCACCTTACACATGAGGAAACCAAAGCATAAAGAGTAAAGTGACTTGCCACAGGGAAAGGGCAGAGCTGGAAGGCGAGTCCTGGTAGTGCCCAAATCCTACTTCAAGCAAGTGGTCAAGGAAGAATCCCCTGCTGTGAAGACATCTGAGCAAAGACCTAGAGGAAGTAAGGGAGAGAAGCATAAGGTATCCGGAGGAACACCATCCAGGTAAAAGCAATGTCAACCCAAGGTCTACGAGGAGGTGATTGTGACATTTGCACCCCTGGGTGTATCAACACCCTGCCTCATTCTCCAAATTCCATCCTATGTTCATTTCTCCACTATGCTTAGTCCCTCAAAATGCCTTTTATTCTCTCACCTCTAGAACTCTCTCTCTAAACCATTCCTCTCCCCCACCCCCATGTCCCTTCCTTTACCAGGCTGACTGGATCTCACTTCTTGACACACCCTCCACTAAGCCCTCCTTGGCTTCACCGGATTGGGATTAGCCATTTCCCATGTATCCTGTAGTTCTGTGTTTTTCTTTCCAATAGCTAAGATTTATGTGGTATTAGGTGCCGGTGCCCACCACCGTGAGTTAGGGTTACGTTAAGAACTAGGCTGGCATCATATCGCACAAAACAAGCGAGTAACCTGAGGCTCAGAAGATCGAGCAACTCACCAAGGTTACATAGCAAGAACCCACGTCCAATAGTGCTGAAACCCTTGTTCTAAGCATCCTGCCATAGGGCCTATGTGGCACTTACGACTCTATTCATATGGCTGTCACCCATGAATATCCTTGAGGCAGGGACTATGTCATATTCCTTATGCCTGGGATGATTTCTGCTACGCAATAAGCTCAATAGACATGTGTTGACTATATGAATGGAACATAGCAGCTCTCTACATGAGCAGGGTGCCCCTGATCTCAGGATTCACTGAATCTCCATCAGAACACTTGGATCTGAGACTCAACTGTGAAGTTTAGCAGTTTCATCTGCACCATCTGGCCTTCTTCCTTCTGCCAGACCACACCAAACATGGTCAGATTCTGCACTTCTACTTACTCCAGCTCCCTGCTCAGAGCCTTGACACCTCTCTCCTCTTTCTGGGAGCCCACCAGAAATTCCACCTCTGTCCATCAAGCCTCTGCTGACCTATCTGACCCTTGGTTAGAGTCTGACCCAGTGAACTCCTGGATGCTCAGCAGTTGTGAACCTTGACAATGTACCACCTTCAGGAACATTCCATAGATGACTTCACTCCCTACTCTTGACTCTGGGCTGTTCTCTGCAGCCCTCTGGTTTTGTACTTACTTTGGACCATATGTATTTTTACTTCTGGTACATTACACCGTAAAAGGTTTCTTGGGTGTCCTGTTTCCTCAATTAGACAACAATGGTGGAAAGCAATAATGCTTTAAAAAAAAATCTTAAATGGTATTTGAAAGCCTTCTTTACCAAATTTGTTTTTTAATTTTAATCAAAAATGCTAATTCAGGAGATATTAAAGCCTAGCACTTTGCCTAGCACTTGTATACAAGAAGTGGTTTTAAATATTATAAAGTATGAAAAAAACTTTTAAACGTGTAATATTTGACTTTTTCTTATACTTTTTAAATTAAAACTTTATAATAGGTCGTGCTCTGCATCAAGTTCATTTTCTTATTTTTATTCTAAACAGTTGGCATAGGATTGATATTTAAGAAAGAACAGGCTGTCACATGCAACTGTGATAATAATTTCACAATAACTCCTAAATAAAAATTTCTTGAGGTAGATGTTAATCATTCAACATACAGGCACCCAGTTTTAAAGACTCACACTGCTGATTTGGTGGGAGACAGTAGAATACCATGGCACTGTGATAATTACAGACCTGTTTTCTTAGCATAGATTCTCTTCATTTGTAATGTCTCCTAAGACTGAGCCTTTCTTATCTACCATGCACTGTGTTGAGAGCTTTGTAGGCATTTTTTCATTAATCCTTCAACACCCCGTGAGACAGGTAGAACTTTTATCCTATTTTGCAGATGAAGACCATTAAATTCATTGGTTCAAAGAACAGGTGCCTGGAGAGGTCGTGTCAGAATGGAAGCCAGCAATCTCAGTCCAGAGCCTCTACCTTTTCTAAAACATGGATTAATGCATAAATTCAGATACCACTTAGGAATTTAAAAAGTAGGAAAGTTTGCTATGTGATCTTTATAATTGAAAAATAAGTAGGAAAAAGAAAAGAGGGGGGAAGTATAAGGTAAGATCTGGAAATTTCTTATATTGATTTGATGTGGATGGTCCATTTGTCTTTGGAAAAAAATCGACATTTTCCATTAATTATAAAATAGTTCTGGGCTGAATGAGATAGTTCACATCTGTAATCCTAGCACTCTGGAAGGCTGAGGTGGGTAAACCACTTAAGTTCAGGAGTTCAAGGCCAGCTGAGCAAGACCAAGACCCCTTCTCTACTAAAAATAGAAAAACTAGCTGGGCATTGTCGTGGGTGCCTGGAATCCCAGCTACTTGGGTGGCTGACGCAAGAGGATTAGTTGAGTCCAAGAGTTTGAGTTTGCTGTGAGCTATGAAGACATGGTATTCTACCCAGGGCAACAGAGTGAGACTCCATCTCAGTAATTAATTAAAAAATAAAAATAAATTGTTCTAAATTATGATAAAATCCTTGTTTAATTCCACATTTACCTAAAAATTTATTAATTACCGTAACATAAATTACCCTAACATAAACCATAACAAAAATGATCTTTGTAACCAAAAACATTTGTAGCCCTATAATTTTTTAATTAATAATAAAAAAAATATTAATTAGCAAACACTACAGATTTTCTTGTATTAAAATTTTTCTTCTGAATATCAATATATACCATTTTTTAACCCTGATGATTATCTGGTCACCCACTTTGAGAAGTCCCTTATTGGCAAAAACATTGGATTTGCCAACTTAAAAATGTTAGTTTATCTGTGTCTAAAGATCATCACTCTTTTTTTGTAAAACTTTTAATGGATTTTCATCACTATCAAATACTGAATGTTTTGAAAAAAAACAAACCAACAGAATTTTTATTGTGAATTGTGCAATACAAGCTTTCCAGAGTTTCAAAAGTCCTCCCACCCTTCAATTTAAAACATGAAAGTTGGAAGAGAATTAAAGAAGTCACAAGATGTATTCCCCAACCACTTATGATCAAGACTATTATCTAAGAGATATAGCTTAAGGTTATATACCAGAATAATTTCAATCACGTTTATAAACTGTTCTGATTGACATGAAACAAAATAGTCATAATCTTAAATTCAACTGACAACCTGGAAGTGACCACTAGGTGGCAGCACAGGAGACACTCAGCCTTGAACAGAACTTTAACTGGCCCGACAGAAGGGTTAAGCCGGGCGGGAGAAAGGTATAGAAAGGGAATAAACAAGATTGCTCTTTCTGTTATACAGTTCAGATTGCGGGGCTTTGCTGACCCCCTCCCTTCGTGGGTTAGAGAAGATGAGAACAAGAATTTCCTTTGAATGGAGGGAAAGAAATCCATAGGCTCTTTCCCTTTAGTTTTTTCATATATATATGAAAAATGCATGTTTATGCATGCATGTATATGCATGTTTTTGTGTAGCTATACGAACATACAATTTTGTGTTCTTCTAATCCACTTTACACTGCCATAAGACTGATCTTTTTAAAATATAAACTGAATCTTCTGTTTCCCTTCTTAAAATGTCAATGATTTCTCCCTGTTCACTGCAAATGGCCCTTGATGGTCCCTCTGACCATTATTTCTTCAAAGTCACCTCCCCTAGCCTATAGCACCTGGCCCAGCAGAAAAGCCCTCAATTTGTATTTATTGAATTTTAAAATTTTTTTAATTATTAATTGTAAGGGACACATGTAGTTTACCATCCTAACAATTTTTAAGTGTACAGTTCAGTAGTGTGAAATATATTCACACTGGTGTGCAACAGAGTCCTGAGCTTTTTCATCTTGCAAATCTCAAACTCTATAATTGATAAACAATTACTCTCTTTGCTCTCCCCACCTCAGTCCATGGTGATCACCATTTGATTTTCTATTTCCATGAATTTTACTACTTTGGATACCTCGCATAAGCAGAATCATACAGTATTTACCTTTTTGTGACTGGCTTATTTCACATAAATAGCCTCAGCGTTCACGTGTGTTGCAGCGGTGACAGGGTTCCCTTCCTTTTCAAGGCTGAGCACTATTTCACGGTAGGTATAGATGGCATTTTGTTTATCCATCATCCACCAGGAGATACTTGCAGTGCTTCCGTGTCTTGGCTTTTGTGAATAACGCTGCTATGAACAGGAGTGTGTGAGTCTCTCTGAGGTCCTCCTTTCACTTCCTTTACATACATACTCAGAAGTGGGATTGCCGGATCAGAAGGTAACTCTATTATTAATTATTTTAGGAATCTCCATACTGTTTTCTGTAGCAACCACGCCATTTTACGTTCAATTTCTCCCATCTTCATGTCTCTTATCCTTTTGTTTTTGTTTTTGTTTCTGTTTTATTTTGTTTTTTGTATACTAAGTATAAGATATCCCAACAGGATAATATCTCTTGTGGGTTTGATTTGCATTTCTCTGATAAGTGATATTGACCATCGTTTCATAGGTTCATTGTCCATTTTTATGCCTTCTTTTGAGAAATGGCTATTCAAATCCTTTGCCCATTTTTCAGTCAAGTAATTTGTCTTTCTGCTGTTGAGTTGTAGGAGTTCTTCACATTTTCTAGCTATTAACCCTTTATCAGATACATGGTTTGAAGATATTTTCTCCTATTCCGTACGCTGCCTTTTCACTCTGTCGATTGTACCCTTTGATGCCCAGAAGTAATGAAAATTTTTAGGAAAGGAAACTACATAGTCTTCCCAATTATCATTCCTTGCGGCAGCCACATCATCCGTCCACTCAGTAAGTGGTAGCATCGTAATTTACTTAACCATCCCTCTATTATGAGACATTATTTCCTATTCTGGATAATGCCTTAAAAATAGTTTTATTCACATGGGGTTTTTTTTTCCTTCATCTTGATGATTATCTCCTCAAAGTATATTTCCAGATGTAAAAATCACGGAACCAAATAATATGAACATTTTATGGGTTTGGTTTTTTTTTTCTAAATTTCTTTCTTGTTAATTTCCACGACCAGCTCTACTATTATAATACTGTGTGCCAAGTACTTGGCTAGACTCTTTGTAATATTGTCATTAGTTCTCATATCACTGCTACAAAGTAGGTAACATCAGCATTTTATGGTTAATAATATAAATTGGGAGAGATCATATTTGTTACCAAGGTCACACAACTTGTAAGGGGCAGAATTATCGTGTGATGTTAGTTCTGCCTGATTGCAAAACCAGTGGGGATCTTTTTGTGACACTGCACTGCTTGTCTGTGTTTGAAATATACCACTTTACCTTTTCTCACACCAGCTTTGCGAATTCTGTTTGCTAATTTAATAGAAGAAGAAAGGATAATCATTATTTTAAAGCACACGCCTTTGACGCATGGATGGATGAATATTTTTCCACACTTTGCTTCCCCTTCCCCTCACTATTCCCCCCCATGCTGAAGGGATAGTTCCTTGCTCTACACAACAATAGCAGGTGGCCGTCTCACAGCAAAACTGACTACTTACATTTTCTTTTGTGAGTTATTTGTGTCCCCTGCCTTATTTTTATTTTGTGTCTTGTCAAATAATTTACCTTTTATAAGACTAAAGATATTAAACTTTTGTCGATCATACGTGTTGCAATATGTGCTTTGCCAATTTTTTAAATTATTTTTCCGTTTAAATCAAATAGTTCTTAATTCTCACGTATTTATCTCTATGTGGATCATTTCACTTATGGTTTCTCCTATTGTTTCTTAGCATAAAAATGAATTCTATCTCCATATATAAATGTCTTATGAATTTTTCTAATTTCTTGTTTGAGTTTTTCTTTTTAAAACGAGTGCTAATATTTACATCTTTAATCCAACTGAAATTTATTTTGAGGCTTGTAGATGTAAAGGTATTACTTTTTCAAAATTATAGATAGCCCCAGGACCATGTATTGAATAATCTTTCCTTTCCTTACTATTTTGCAATGCCTAAATAATGTATTAAAGTCATTATATGAACTAATTTTTTTTTTTTTTTGAGACAGAGCCTCAAGCTATCCCCCTGGGTAGAGTGCCATGGCATTACAGCTCACAGCAACCTCCAACTCCTGGGCTCAAGCGAGTCTCCTGCCTCCGCCTCCCAAATAGCTGGGACCACAGGCGC
>CAUYTI010162578.1:0-28075 GCA_963575145.1 Galago senegalensis | reverse complement strand
ACAGGCGCCCACCACAACACCCGGCTATTTTTTGGTTGCAGCCGTCATTGTTGTTTGGCGGGTCCAGGCTGGGGATTCGAACCCGCCACCTTAGGTGTACGTGGCTGGCGCCTTAGCCGGTTGAGCTATAGGCGCCGAGCCTGGAGACACAATCTTAACAGAAGTAATCAAGTTCATACCTCATCCAGTATGACTGGTGTCCTTATAAAAAGGGACAATTTGGACACAGATGTGCATAAAGGAAGGATGGTGTGTAGAGACAGGGAGAAGATGGCCTTCTACACCAAGGACAGGGGCCTACATCCGATCCTTCCCTTACAGCCCCAGGAAAGATCTGCTGATGCCTTAATTTTAGACTTTCAGGCTCTAGAACTGTGAGACAATAAATTTCTGTTGTTTGAACCACCCAGTTTGTGGTACTTTGTTATAGCAGCTCTTGGAAACTAGTACAGGTGTTTTTACCCAAATTGCCATTCTATTGCCACCTTCCCATGTTACCGATGTACCTGGCATGTGCCACCAATATAGGAGCAAATGCTTTTGTGTGACTTTATGTTCATTGTCTTGGTTGCTCCAAAGTGGTGTGCGGGCCTTTGGGAAGACACAACAGGGGTATTTATTGATACTTTAAAGTACATTGTATAAACTCCATTATAGCATAAGCTTTCACAAAGTTCTCTCAGAAAGATACTATTTCCCTCAGTTTACACAAGAGGAAATGGAGACGTGGATAAATTTAGTTATTTAACTCACTCTGTGAAGTGGCACAGCCAGGATTGGATGGACTCAGCTACTCTGACTGCAGAGTCCTTGTCCTTAATTCTCATAATGAGCTCTCAGACCCCATGCAGAGAAGCTTAGAGACGACTGTGATTGAAGGAAGAGCAGTCTGGATGGCCACCTCACCTCCTCTCCTCAGAGCTCTTGGCAGTAAGGTGCAGCTGAAATCTCTGCGCCCTCCACACTGGCCTCAACGTACATGACACCCTTTTCACATGACTGACATATGCCGGACACAGCAGTACCCACTGCCTGGACATCACTGAGCCTGCCAAAGTGTCCCACTGGCCAGCGCCCAGAACTGTTCCTCTCATTTTAGTCTTGGACTCTTCATCTTTCAGGCTTCCCCAAAGCTGCCCCTGATGAATTTTTTTTGGCTTCTGCAGAGAACCGCTGTGGAGGTCTGGGGTGCCATAGCAGTGAAGAGTGTAGGTTCTGGTGTTGGATGCCTGGGCTTATCCTGGCTCTGTTCATTACAGTCTGCATGAACTTCGGTGAATTATTAACCCCAAATCCTCACCTGCGAAATGGGAACAACAGTGCTTATCTCATAGGGCTGTTGTGTGGGAAATATTAACACATGCATACGTCTTAGACCAAACTTGGTAAGCAGTTAATGAATGTTGGCCTGATCCCCTGTGACCAAGTCACACCTGACCACCGTGTGAGCAAAGCCTCCCTCCTGCATACTGAGGACAGGTAGGGTCGGGGGGATCTGGGCTGAGAGGGCATGCTAAAGACTGGACTCTACTTCACCTGTTGCAAGACATGGGAGCCACAGCCAAGCCCAGTGAGCAGAGACACTCCCATTCTGAACAGACGATAGACCTGTGCTTATAGGTCTTGAATCTCTTGACTCTCTTAAAGTGGAGTCAACTGATGGCTCTCCAGAAGCAATGGAAAGATTTCTACTGTGCTTGCCATAAAAAAGTATAAATTGTTACAATCTTTTTGGAGGGTAATTGTGTATCATTATCAAAAGGCGTTACTTGCAATATTATTTGTGGCAGTGAAAAAATAGAAATGATCTGAATGCCAGCAATCTAGGGCTGGTTAACCAAATAAAGGTATTCCTGTACTGTGGAATAATATGCATTAATCAAAATGCTGATGTGAATACACACATATAGTCAGGACAGATGAACACATTATCACATATTAAATGAAGAAAAGCGTGTTTCAAAGGAAGGTGCAGTATTTCCCCATATGTGTGAAAAAAAGTTATGCCCATATAATATAAATGTCCAAGTAAGGCATGGCATATACCTAAAAGGACACAAGCCAAGTAAGTACATAGTTGCTAATTCTAGAAAGAGGGATGGGTGGGAGATGGGAGGGAGCAGAAAGGGAATAGGGAAATTTTGGTTTTTACTGTACTTACTAGATTTCTGTAACTATTTGCCTGTCGTGTACTGTTTTATAATGAGTGTTTATTGCACCCTGTTTTTAAAAGATGTAAAAAAGAATCTCAAAATAAGAAAAAATTTGTTACATTGGTATTTGGGTTTTGTTTCTGGGTTGTGTTCAGGTTTGGACCAAGTTGCTTAATCTAATACAATGATATCATGCGGTGTTTTAAAGACCCCAGGAGTCTGAGAAGAGGCTGGCAGTGGGCTGACTCCATCAGGAGGCCAGAGGAGTGGTGCTACTTCTCCTTAGCAAGAGGCGCTGAGGACAAGAGAGAACCTCCCAGGTGTGCCCCCTGGGGCTTGAAGGTTCTTCACTGGGCACCTTGCAGGCCTTCCAGTGGGCACTTGTGGGGTGCTGGGCATTACCCTTAGCATCACATTAGACTTCATACTGGGCACAGCTCAGAATACTTTGTATGGAATTGTGCTGATCGTGACATAGAACTTTTAACCAGATATTGTGTTTTGGACGGCTGAGGTCATCTCACTGACCATTGCCCATGCTGTAGCACATGATAACCCACTGGGTTCAGGGCAGTCACGCATAGAACACTTGATTGGGGTAATATGTCTGGCACTAGATGGAATCCTATGTGCATCACTGCACTGGATACCCCATGGAACTCTTATTGGACCCTACACAGAATGTGACCGTCAGCTCCACACATGTAATTGATACCATCAAAAACCCTGAGCTTGTCAGCAGGAAGCACACTTTCTGGGCACTTCCATAACCCCAATAAGTGGGCATGAATGGGCCACTGAAGAATTTAGTTCTTGCATCCAAAACCCACTTAGTGAACACCTTCCAGGAGCAGAGCCTGTTCTGTGGAGGAGACTGAGCTACAGGCCCAGTAGGACAGCCTCATCTTGGAGCCTGGGGATGGAAGGGGGCAGCAGAGCCCACTCATACCTGCCACTTTCTTTGTGCTGCCAGAAAGGCCACAAGGGTAGGAAAGGGTCTGTTTGCTGCATGAAACTCCAAATAAATAGAAGCCACTGTCAATAGCACACATACCTGAGAGTAGTGCAAGGGGAAGGCAAACATTTCCTGTTGGGGGTCAGGGGTCCGGGTTCCCCAAGCCCAGCTGAGCTGGTTTGATTAGTTGGCTGAGCTAGGAATTTCAACCAAGGCATAGTGGGAATCAAAGCCAAAGTGAGTGGAAACTGAAAAGAAAACTGGAGCAGCACAGGCAGTGTGGACAGAGAGCAAAAGTAACACAGACATTTTATTTAAGAACAAAGAGAAAGTTTAGGTTATTTCCAAAGAGGGCTGGAAGTGGGTCCCTCTTGTGAAGGAGAAGAGGTGAGAGAGAGACTGAGATGCAGTTATACCTGCCCCCTTTCCCTCCAGTAGAAATTGGTTCTAACTTTTTTATTGGCCTCTCTGTGCCTCCAGGCATTATTGCCCTTTTCTATTGGTCATTCACTATTGTCTCTTTCTATTGGTCATTGGTTACCTAGGCTACCTCATACCCACATTCTTTTCTTATTTTGCTGAGGAGAGGAGACTATTGAGTGTGAATGTTCCTATGGGCCTCCAGACTTCCTTGGTCAGCAGGCCAGGCTTTCCTCCTATCCCCCTCACAGACCCTTTCCTTATCTATTCTCATTTCCTAAAGAGCTTGCAAGGAGAGTGAAGCTCTGAGATGGGTCTTTGGCCAGGTTCACTGCTACTTGGATGGTAGACCCTTGCCTGTGGGTGTGTCTTGGGAAGTCCTAGTTTATGAGAGTGGGCCTATTATGTCCCAGATAAGAGGCAGTAAAGCCCAACCAAATATCTCAAGTGACCCTGAGACTCTTCATAAGAATTGCAGCACCCTCTTTGCCAAGAACAAAGCCCAGCTGAGATGGAGGTTGGGTGGCTGCTGGGTGCCCTCACTAGTGATGAGATGATTCCTGGTATTTCAGATTCACAGAAACTTTAATCATGCCCCTCAGCAACGAAGACATAAGCACATCTCATAGACCTGCAGAGTCATGGGAGAGTGTGTGAATATTGCATGAATATGACATCTTCTTAGGGGATCCACAAGAAGGAGGGTGTTGACCCTCCTAACACAAAAATATAACCAGAGGCATTTTGGACCATCTAGGGAAGCTCCTACGTGAGTAAGAAAGGCAGGTGTCTTTGTGTGGGAATTCTCACTCTAAACTAAGGACAGATGTCCACACCTTTACCTAAACTCTTTTGAGCTTTGCTCCTCATTCCTGAAATGGGGAGAATCGTCCCTACTTCATATGTTCATGTAGTTGTGAATATATGTAAAATGGCCTGGTCTTGAATCCAGCACATTGTAGGTGCTCCTTAAATGTTAGAGGAGACTAATGAAGTTCAATGTGAGTGGGTGGAGGGCTGTAGTATGCGAAGTCCTTGCCTTTGTCCCCGTGTATGTGTCTTCCTTTGTGAGCACCTCACTGCATGGTGGCAGCTCCTTTCTCTGAATTCCTACACCCTCCCTTCCCCTTCTCTAAATAATCTACCTTGCACCAAACACATGCTGCCTTGTTCCTTTGCCAACTAGATCCTTTTTCCCTATGTGTGGCTCTTAGCTCTCCAACTAGATGTCATGATTTCTTTCTTTCTTTCTTTTTTTTTTTTGACGTCATGATTTCTTAAGGTCAGGGTCTATTTTCTTCTTCTAGGGAACATACATTCCAGGTTTTCCAGGACAGTCTCACTTTTAAGTACTCCATTATGTAGTCATCCTAAACCACAGGGATATCACAGGGAATCCAATCATTTAAAGGTGTTCTGAGACCCTCATTCCCAGCATCTCAACCACATTCCTGGATTGCTTTGGCACCCGGAAACAACATAACCTCCTTCTTCTGGCTGGCTTTGGGCAATGAGGACCCCTGGTGACCATTATCCAGAAATGCAAGTTCTATCCCCTCTCTCCAGTTGTCATAGAAATGGAATAGGCAGCAGTTAGGCCTTCCTCCTAATTACCTGGCTGTAAAAGGTGCAAGCTGGCATTCTCAGGAAGGGGCTCCTTCAAAGGCACTTGCTGCAGGAGCCGAAGTCCAAATTAAAATTGATTCACATTCTCATAGAAGCATCAGCTATTAGAGAGTAGGTTCTGCAAGGGAAAGTGTTGGCAGAGAATGAGGTCAGTTATGGGCAGGGAAAACGCTTTTCAGTGTTTCAGCATAACCTAGCCTCATTGCTGAATTTATAACTTGGGTTTTTACTACAAATAAAATAAATAATTCTCGAAGTGTCCATTTAATGTTATTGACCCTGTCTTTTTTTTTTTTTTATAGGAAGTTGGTACTTAGAGAAGGAATAAAAACAGAAACTGAGAGTCAGAAACATTTATGAAGACAACAAATTTCTAGAGCAGTTGCTCTTAACCATTTTTGGGTCACAGGGTTCTTTGTGGACCTGATAAAAAATTATAGACCCTCTCCAATAGAAAGGTTTCTGATATACATGGACACAAAATTCTGTGTACAATTTTGGAGGGATTTGCGGGCCGCCTTGATATCCACCTATGGTCACTGTGCTAAGATTTCTATTATAATGAGAGCCACCGGTCTGCCTGTTCTGTAAAGCAGCAAAGGCACAAAGATAGATAAGATATGGTTCCTGTGTTTGGGGACTTGCTCTTTAGGGAAGGGATCAAACGTACACACAGGCGATGATGCCTCAGCTAGTCAGTTGCAGAAACTGACTGATTCTCCCTAAACCATGTCTCCCTTTGCTTCCCACCACCCTCATCTTGGTTACGTCTCTCATTTCCTGGCTGGGACCAATAGCACCCGTGCTGTGGCCTGTTTATCAATATCTCTGTTCTTTCTATGAATAAGCAGTGATCCTCTGAGAGCTCCTGCATCTGAGGAAGGACTGGACCATTTCTCTCTTTAGAAACCTGTGGAGGTGCTTACCCATCTTCCATAACACAAAGACCCTTCTCCTTACCTAGCACACAAACCCTTGGGCTTGGGTGCCATCAGATGCTTTCAGCTTCACGTCCTGTCCAGCCCTGCATGGACTGGACATGGAATGTGTCTTTAGTGATTCCAGGGGCCTTTGCCTTCTTAGAAGACCTTCCAAATGATTCCACTCCTATTCCTCTAAGGAATGCCAGCCTCAGGGAGTCAGAGGTGGCTTTCTGTACCTTGTCACTGAAGAAGACAGCTCTTTACTAATACTAACCCAGCTCAGACATCACCCTATAATTCAGTAGATCACGCAGAGTTCTGTGTGGCATCTCCTGAGAGTCTTGCTTTCAAACTAGCAGCTTTCCCCTTCACAGAGACAATTATCTATAGAATTAATCACTCTCCGGAATCCAGCTCTTTACTAATACTAGATGCCTTGTTATTCTCTAAAGAGAGTTTGCATTTTCAAGCTCCCTGGCTGGCTTATTCTGCTCCGCCATCTTGAATACCATCTCCCTTCATATCCATCTATTTAATCCTTCTTATCCTCAAAATCTGGGATTGGCCACCTCCTTTGTGAAACTCTTCTTGATTCACCAAGTCAGAAGTAATGAGAGCGTTTATGAACCTATATTTAACACTTCGTCGATTCTGCCTTACAAGAGTGTCATTGCCCACATCTGATTCCTCAGAAGCAGAGGTGGTGTTAAATTTACCTCTATGGTTGAGCATCCCTCCCAGGAGGGTGGCTCATTTGAGAATTAATATGTGCATTTTTCTCTCTTCTTCAGTGACAAGGTACAGAAAGCCACCTCTGACTCCCTGAGGCTGGCATTCCTTAGAGGAAAAGGAGTGGAATCATTTGGAAGGTCTTCTAAGAAGGCAAAGGCCCCTGGAATCACCAAAGACACATTTCATTAAAAGAGTAGGTGCAATGCGATTGAGGAAAAAGGGACAACACAGTCCTTCATGTGGATAGTCCAAAGTAGAAGCTTTCCAGCTCTTAAAGACAGGCCCCAGGAGGGAAGAAGATGGTGCCTGGAGTGGAAGACCCCAGAACCATCACACATCTGTTCATTCCTGAGCTGAGCTTCAAACAGAAAGATGATGAAAGGATTCTGTCTGGGGGCCTGGGCTGGTTGAAGCAGGAGCAGAAGATCCACCACCCCTCTGAGCTCCAGCCTGGCAGCTGTGTCAGCAGGGGCTCACCCCATGCCCAGAGGATAGTGTTTCCCTTTGTGGTGGGTGCCACTCCACACCCATGCAGTGCTGGACAAAGGAAAAAGGTTAAAATAAGGTGAGGGATCAGCTAGGCCTTTAGCTTCTGGTAGAGAGGGCTCATCTTAACACACAAAGCTGCTCCTGGAGCTGAGGGTCTGATGCAGCCTTTGTGGTTTGAAGGCAATTCTCCAGCAGCCATTCTGCTTACTCACCAGTGTCTATCCCCGAAGTTGGAGCAGTGAGATAGACTTTAGGTGGTCTGGACTTTGCCCTAAATTCTCAGGACTGATAGCCACATCAATGGGAGGATGTTGCGATAGAATTTATGCCTCTGTCCGAATGCAACCTGGGGCATCCCAGCTGAATCCCAAATAGGATGGAGGGATCTCCTGCACATCTGCAGTCTCCGGAATTCACAGCCTTGTTTGTAGCACGGGCACCATAAATGCTCACAGAATTGCAATCCAAGTGCTTCGTAGCCAGCTCCCAATATTGCTTCTGCTCTGCAAACGTCTCTTCCCATTTGCCACAATCCCAAACGCCACAGATTTGGTCCCTCTCCAAGGTCTCTGTCTCTAAGCTCTTAATTAGAAAAAGGAAGCAGTAATTATTAAAGTTATTAAAATATGGAATATTGCAAAGGAGCAGATTAGGAGTCTTCATGCTAATCCAAACAAATCGTGCTAATGTTACTTTGATTCTAGCACACTCAAACCCGCAGAGGAGGATAAAAGCTGGGGCTTGTCTTCTAAGTGGAGGGTTTAGCCTATTTGCTGAGCCAGGATTCATCACATGTTCCCTGGGAGCTGCAAAGGAGAAGCAGAAGGAGATGAAAGGAAGAAAGAAGTGAAAGATGAGGAAGGGAAGGGGAGAGTTGTGTCGAGGGGATCAGTCCAGTGGCTGTAACTTGTCAAGCTCCTACCCCGAGCTCCTTCCCCTTCTGGGAGCTAAGGGGCACAAAGAAATGCCTTTTCTACGCCATGAGTTCAGGGAATGCATCAGTGAGGATGCCTGCTCAAGCCTTATATCTGTCTAGTCTAGACACTTCTGCAGGTCCAATTGGCTAACTCTATGTAGCCACTAATTAGGGAGAAGGACGCACACTTTAGCCAGCACATTCCCCAGGGGTCTGATGGAGTTATATCTCGGATATGGCTTTGTATGGAGCTCACCTGGCCTGAAAGGTCTCCACATGCATCTCAAACTTAACACGTGCCAGATAGAGCTCAAATGTCCACCATGACCTGTTCTTCCGGCTAGGACCCCATCTCGGCCAGTGGAGCTGCCACCACCCACCCCTTCCACCTCCAGATCACACATCTGAAAGCCATCGTAGATGCTCTTTCTTGTTCTTGTTTCTTTAGCTCTTTCCTGTTCTGTTGGTTGCTAAGAACTGAGGGCACAACCTCAGAAATGTCTCTCAGATCTCTTCCTTCCTCCTTACCCTCAGCTCTAATTCACATCTTTAGCATCTTTTCCTGAACTGTCTCTCCAATCTCTTCTCCTACCACTTTCCCAACCTATCATGTTCCAGCTAAACCACCCTTCTCCCCCTTCCTGAGTCTCCATTGCCCACATGGCTCCTCTGCCTGGAGTCTTTCCCCTCCTTTGACCACCTGGCAAACTCTTACCCACCCTCCAGGGCCCAGCCTAAGGGTCATCTTCTCTGGCTGTTGGAGCACAGACCTTAGTGTATTGCGCTAGCACAGCCCTGGTCTCCCAGCTCTGGCACTGTGGACTGGATGGGTCTGTTTCCCTGCAGGGTCAGGGATGGTATATTCCACCACTCTGTATCCCTGGGGCCTTGTAGACTACTTGCTTGCACAAGGTAGCAGTCCACATCCTTCTACTGATAGAACATTGATTGCGGAGAGTGATTAATTCTATAGATAATTGTCTCTGTGAAGGGGAAAGCTGCTAGTTTGAAAGCAAGATGCTCAGGAGATGCCACACAGAACTCTGCGTGATCTACTGAATTATAGGGTGATGTCTGAGGCAAGAAGCATGGGTCTGAAGGGAAGGGGAGGATAATGAAGAAGTCTCATGCGAGTCTGCGGGTAGGACTTTTACTGGATTTCATAAAAAGACCTTGATAGTGCTAAAAAATCAATACCATAGTTGGGATTTGAAAGAAGTAAATATTTCAACGTAGAATAACTACCGCTTATTGAATGCCCGTTATGTACAGGCACTGCATTTTACCCATTTTATACTTAACAACTCTACACATTAGATATATTTTCTAAGTCTATTTTATAGACGAAGAAATTGAGGTTCCAAGAAGTAAGTATTTCACCCATGGTTGCATAAATATAAAGGGAGTGGAATAAGGATTTCTTAAAAGTTGAAACAGCTCTGATTTCAAAATCTGATTTCTTCATCCTAACCTAAATTTATTCTGGAAAATGGACGTATCCCACCTCTCTAGGGTCTGTGCTGTGAATCAATCACATCTTCAGCATTTTCTCTCCCTAAAAATATTGTAGAGCCAGAGTGAGACCTTATCTCTACAAAAAAATATTTTTAGAAGTTATCCAGGTGTGGGCTCGGTGCCTGTGGCTCAAGTGGCTAAGGTGCCAGCCACATACACCTAAGGTGGCAGGTTCGAATCCAGCCTGGGCCTGCCAAAACAACAATGATGGCTGCAACCAAAAAAAAAAAAAATAGCCAGGCATTGTGGCGGATGCCTGTGGTCCCAGCTACTTGAGAGGCGGAGGCAGGAGACTTGCTTGAGCCCAGGAGTTGGAGGTTGCTGTGAGCTGTGATGCCACAGCACACTACCCAGGAGGACAGCTTGAGGCTCTGTCTCAAAAAAAAGAAGTTATCCAGGTGTGCTGGTGCATGCCTGCAGTTCCAGCTCCTCTGGAGGCAGGAGGATCGCTTTAGATAGGAGTTCAAGGCTCCAGGAGGCTGTGATCATGCCATTGTACTCCAGTCTGGGTGACAGAGCAAGACTGTGTCTCAAAAATACCCCAACCAACCAACCAGCAAACAAGAAAAAAAGGAAATGATGGTGGGATTGACAATCCCTGATAAAATGGACTGAGGTGCGCACAACTTGCCCTCCTTCTCTCCACTTACCCCTAGTTGGTCCCAGCAAGAGAAGTAATAGGCTCAAACAGAGTGTGGCCCCAAGGAGGAAAGGAAGAGAACCAGGCCAAGTAACTCACAACTCAGTAATAATATTTCACTTTTGCACTTTCAAAGTGCTTTTCAATAAACACCATTTTGTTCCTCATAGCAATGCTGGGGCTATGGGAGAAATCACTCCCCTTTCTCTAGGTGATTAGAGGACTTGGAAGTCTAAACAACTACAGGGGGCAGAGCCAGAGTGGAAACTCAGGGGTTTGTTCCATCACACTTGAGTGCCTATGGCCCAGCTCCCAGCGCACGGCAACCACTCCCGTTTGAATACATGAATACTGATGAGAAGAGCCCATTTTCATTGCACTAATGATGTGACAAGTACTGTACAAAGTGCTTTGCATGAATTATCTCCTTTAATTCTCATCACAAGCCTGTGATGTAGGAACTGTTACTTGTCCCTTTTTCTTACAGAGAAGGAAACTGAGGCCCAGAGAGATTAAATCACTAGCAGAATAGTAGAGCCGGGATTTAAACTCTGTTCTGATGACTGCCGAGGCTTTGCTCTGGAGAGTGATAACTCTCTCTTCTGTATCTACGAATCACGGTGCATCTTCCAGTTCTCTCCCCTCTCAGAGAAGACCGGTGAACTCACCTCTCAGCCGGGTGAATTTGACATGGCAGGCCGCTTCTAAAGTCTTTTCTCCAGATTTTGAAGAGACGTAAAAATAGCTCCCTTGGAAGGTGACAGAGAAAGACAGTTGGTTGCTGGCTTTTCTGTAGTCAATACTAATTAATATCACCTTTTGAAAGCCCTCGGGCTAAGGGATAGATATTTCCTTCTATTTCTTCTGAATTATTTACTGAACTGAATTAGTTCAGACGAGACCATGCCAGCGATGAACCACACACCACACAGACACTGCAGGTGCCGTTTTTATCCCTTTAATGGGTCTTACTTGCCAAAGGCAATCCTTTTAGGGTTTTCCTCTCTGTGCTTTCAGAAAAAGTTCTGGGAGGAAATTAGAGAGATGGTGGTCAAGATGTCCTAGAGGCTCCAAGTCATGAGAACACCCCCTTTTTTTGCCCCTCCTCCACTTCATGTTTTTAGCTTCTTAAGGCCCACCGCTTCTTGAACCTTCAACCACCATTTCTGCCTAGCTTTTAGGAGTGAGTCTTCTCATCCCCAAATCGGACTAATTCTGATGTCTGTTGGGTCTTTTACCGTTGAAGGTATGCTAACCAGTTTGATGAGAGTATTTCAAAATGTATATGAAAACAGCACACTGTACCCCACGATTGCATTAATGTACACAGTTACGCTGTAAGAAATAATAAAAAAAAAAGAAGGTAAGATTGGCTCTAGCCGCCATTCCATCTCAGTGGATACTCAACAGACTCCACAGATTTGAGTGTATTTCCAAGGTGGGGTGAGGTGGGGTCTCAATCTCAGGGTCACCTTGTACTCTAAGCTCCACATTTGTAGAAGTGGTTCAGTCTGACCTGTCCCTGGCAGCCTCTGAGAGACAAGTCATTTTACCTAATTATGCCTGGTAGCAGCTTTAATATCCTTTTTACATAAATGTGGCAGCGAGTGTCGTTAAAATTGATCTACCAACTAGTGTATAACCTCGTGTTCCCTTTTACCCCCCTGGTTCTTGAGTCTGCAGCGCCTCCCGTCAAAGTAGCAAAAAGTGTCACTTATTGAAGGCGTGTGACATGCCAGGCACGAGACTGAGGGCTTTCATATATTACCCCATTAAATCCTCAAAACAGTCCTACAAGATGAGAGCTTTTATTTCTATTTTGCAGGCAAGGAAATGGCAATTCAGATCACCTAGTAAGGAAGTGAAAGGACTGAGATTTGGGAAACTTACCTGATTCCAGAGGCATTACCCTCGCCTCCCCCCCATACTGCTGGGAGGGCCAAAGTTTTCTGTATCCTGCTGTAGCTTCTGGGACAGGGGAGGAGTTGAAGTCGGTACCCTTGTGGGTTTGATTCTGTCTCTTCCTGTGTCTGAGTATTCTGGTAGGGCACTGGACTTGTTTGCAAATAGAGTCTGAAGACGACGCTCTTTAGAGAGAAAACTTTGCCCCTTTCCCTTTGCCCCTTTCTTTCAAGAACTTCCTGAGTTCCTGTCACAAGATTGTTCTCTTCTGAAAGCCCACAGGTCTCTAGAGCACGCCCTCGTTGGGCGTGACTGTTACCATAGAGGGTCTTTGGTGAGAAGGAATGTAACCCTCACATCCAAGCCACAATTGGAATGGACTGGTGCAATTGTATTTTATATCAAATGACCTCATGTTGTTGACAACAAGCCAACACATATCTGAAAAGGTGCATCTCAGCTCGAATGTAGCCTTTCTGAGGAAGTTTTCCTCTCAGCATCCCAAATAGGGTGCGTCCTCCCACCCCACTTGCCCTATCTTATGTCTCTGATCCCTTTAAATTGTAATGTTTCTCTTAAATCAAAATTAGTGGAATGACTCCATTTCTATGAATTTTCCAGAAAAGGCAAATTCATAGAGGCAGAAAGTAGAACAGTGGGGTGGCCTGGGGCTGGGGACAGAAATGGGTATGAGGAATCTTCTTGGGGGGATTAATTGTTCTAAAACTGATTTATGGTCATTATGGTGTGCCTCAGTAAATTTGCTAGAAGTTACTGAACTATATCTTTAAAAGGGGTGAATGTTATGACACATGAAATATACTTCAAGGAAGCCGTTCAAAAAAGAAATCGCCCTGTTTATTTAGTTCACTTCTCACTGTGTCACACCCCTTGGTCAGATGGCGGACCTGTGAGGGCAGGGATCTTGTCTGTCTCATTCACTAGTATGCCCCCAGCCCTTGCTACAGAGTAGGGGCTCAGCAGATATTCAGAGAAGGAATGAATAGATCAGCTAGCAGTCCGTTATCATTTTAGAAACAGTGTAAGCCTGTGAAAGGAAATGTACTCAATACAAAATCAATAGCAAACCTTAAATCTACAAATCACATGCCAAAAATTAAAAAGAAAATCACAAGGCCTCCATTCTCAATGGTGTGCCCGGCTGTCTGCACACAGTGAACTCAGCATCTTCTCGGCCTCCTTCTACACCACCTTCATCATTGCATCATCATCGCAGAGATATCTGGAGTTCTATTTCCCAGAATTCCTTTCCAGAATGGTTCTGGGTTGCTGGCTTTTCTGTAGACTACTGTGAACGTTGACGGGTGACAGCACAAAGTCATTATTCTCTGACAGCAATCACGGGCAGATGGGAAGGGGGACAAAGGTGAGGTTTGCAGAGCTTTCTGGTGCGTTCCTGTGAACTGTCTGCTTTGGTGCTGCAGGAAGCTGAGATGACAGGTTCCCTGCAATTTCTGGGCAATCTTCTGGGAGTCGCTTGCATTGTGCTGTGGGCAGCCACCTTCCTGCTCTGGTCACTTATTGATTTCATGAAAATCAGCTGTTACCTTGATCTTTGCTCCTCAACTCTTTCCAATGGTTGTGTAAGTGTTCATTCCTTATATTAAACCCTTTCCCACTTGGAAACCTGGAGGGGTCTCTTTTTCTGATTGAACTCTGACTGATACAATGGGTATAGAGTATAATTTGAAAAAGCTCAGAGCAGGATGACGGTGAGGGAAAACATGGGTAGAGATGCTATGTGTTATGTTTGAGGCTTCAGCTGGCCAAACAGGAACATCCTTTATTAATCTCTGCACACCATGGATCTCAAGGAAATAAGCCTCTGTTCCTCTTCCTGTCAAGACTTCCATCATCTCTTTTTCTTACTTTCTGTGCCAGAGATCCGTGCCATGGGCATTGCACATGGTGACTGGTTTCTTCTTCCTCTCTTTGCCAGTTTCCAGAAGCCCCCGCTGTACTTTTTCCCAGATGATCACTGACTTATGGGACTTGGCCACCTTTCCTGCTTTTGCATTCTTGATAAAAATTATCTAGTTGCCTGGTAACACCAGGGGAGCAAAATTCTGCAAAGCAAGACACATCTAGCTTACTCACCATCCTTCCTAAACCTTGTGTCAGGCAATTAAGGAAAAATCATCCAGGACTCAATTAAGGAGTCAAGAACTTGGATTTGCTGCCTAGAAAAGACATTGAACAACCTGCTTTTTTCCTTTCAGTAATAACAAAGAAAAGAAATCAGGTCAAGATCATCTTTTACTAATTTTTCTGCACTGTTCTGGTTCAATCTGAGCCTGAACAACCATGTTTCCGAGTCTGTGGAAAATGGCCGGGCAGAGTCTGTAGGCTCCTCTCTGCCTGTCTTGGCTGAGCTCAGCTCCTCTTTCCTGCAGACCCAGGACCTCATACACTCCCAACTATTTCTGGGACCAGGACACAGCTTACAACAGTAGCCTGACACCCACCATTTGGGGTCCTGGAGTTAAGTCACAGTCTCAGACTTGACGTTTGGCATGACAAGGACAAGCTCTGCTTATTTGAGTGGCCCATCCAGCCCTAGTACTCCCTGACTCAGTGTCAGTCTCTGCCCTGAAGACGTCTGATTATTGTGCCTTGTATTATATATACTCTTTCCCCATGACTGACTCCCAACTTTAACTCTGTGGTTGGGACTTAACACTCAGTTCAGTTTCTTCTTCCCCTATTGTGGATGGTGGTGAAAAAATGCTGAAATCTGCCTGAAGAAGTTGTCAATTACCCCAAGTTATCAGCTGAAGTCCCTCTGGGAATGGATGGATCACTAGAATTGACATCACCCGTTTGTATACCTGTGTCTCCCCCAATACCCAAGTACTTCCCTTTCCAGTACTCCATCACCTCCTATCCTCTCTCCCCTACCTACCATACTGTACCAATGGCCTTAACTTGACCAAATCAGCAGAACAAATTATACCTGTCAACTGGTGAGTCTTGGGCCATCTGGTTGCCCTTGCCTCCACCATCCTCTGCAGTTGAACTGAAAATCAACAAGCATTCAAAGATCTCTGCTATGTGCTGGGCAGGGAGAGAGCCACGTAAGTCTCAGCTTGTACCTCTAGGAGCCCACACTGTTGCCTGAAACACCACTTTGCCTTCTGCTTGCTGACCCACATTACCAAGAGTTCGCTATACATCCCCATCTAAGACCCTGTTCCCCTATGGTAGAATTTCTCATAGCTGTCAGGAAGAGTGAAGGCACTGTAGGATGAGATCTTGTAACTAAGGTTGAAATTCTCCAGGCAATAATATTTCCATTTGTTTTAGGGGAAAATCTATAGGGTATTGGAGTGCTTTTCTGTTCACGAAGGTGAAGGGAGTTGCTCAAATTTATGCATAGTCATAGTCAGATGGAAATAAATATGCAACAATCCTAATATCAGATCCATGTGAGATGTGCTGATAACTTAGGGAGAGCCTTAAAGGCTGTAAGTTTTTGATGGCTTGTTGCTTTAGGTGAAACCAGTGCCCAACCTAACAATGACAACAATAATAAAGCTAATGCTGGAAAGAAGTCCATAAAAAAGGCATTCATTTTGCTTCGGGCACGTGCCAGTCCCCCTGGGAATGAAATAATCAAATACTAGGAGGATTTACTTTTACAAATCTCAGAGACCCTGGACATCGATAAGATGGTTTTTGTTTCTTGAAATGGATATTAGAAAGGCTTTTTAAAACCACTCCCAGCTTAAATTTTTCTTCTTATTCTGAAAAACTACAGGCTTTTCATGCTATAAGCTGCCTTTCTTTATAGAACTATGAAATCCTTCTTTAGATGCCGTCAAACTTTATTGACAAACGGCAGAGGATAGATGGAGGTTGGGTGGGTAAATACATTCCTGTCTTCATTAAAACCTGCACTCCATAGAACTGATTCTACTCTTTATAAATATTTATTCCACTAGCACTGGGAATGGTGATAGAGTCAGGGGGTATGTGTCAGGAAAGGGTACTCATGAACACAAAAGAGAAAGTTGATGTGTCCCATCCTTGTTTCCTAGCACTAGGCTCCCTCAGTTTTCCCATAGGGATCGATCAGCCTAATGATGGGTTAGAGATGCCACTGACTGACATACATACAAAGTGTGCTGGACACCTCTGAAAGAAGGCATGCTAACTTAGACAGATCCTCTCAACATTGAGCTTAAAAAATGGCAGAAAACACTGGGCTCAGTGGACTCGTAGTTATTTTAAACCAACAGTACATCATCAACACAGCTTGCAAACAGTAACTTTCAGTCCCCTAGGTCCCCACAGGCGCTGCCAAGGTGCTTTATTGGTAGAAACCCTCTGATTTCATTTGTACTCTGGATACCCATTTCATATTTAAGGTCTGTTAGCAGCAGGAAGGGACTTCCCACGGAGCACGTTCTATGCATCTGCTAATCCAGACTGTCTGTAAATAAACAATATAATTTTTAGGCCAGAGAGAGGAAGGGCTGGAATCCGCTTCGATAGTATTTTTAAGGACTTGGATAAAGGAGATCTATTCATGTAGCCTAAAAAAAAAAATCTGTCATTTTGGAAATATTAATGATATTTTCCAAATCATATACACCCAATGCCAAGAGCTAGCAGAACTTCTTGGACAGGAAATAACCATGCTTTTCAGAGATACTAGATTGCTATTTGGAATTCTATTGTTATCTTGCCCAATCGTTCATCATTTATTAATAAATGCTTTTGGCATCAGGAATATTTCTTATAATGTAAGATTTTAGGTTCTGATCAAAAGACCTTACATAAGTCTGGAGAACAAGTTGGGAGAACAAGTTTTTCTGCTCAGGAAAATTCCTAAATAGAGAACACCCCAGAAAGTGCAGATCTGTCTCAGGAGGGTTTAGAGCTAGAACATAACGCAGTGAAGCTGAATGGTGGCTCAGCTAATTAACAGACTTCTTTTGTGTGGTCATTTCCTTTCATTGTAGACAGCCTGGTAACTCTTTAGGAACTGAGAAGTTCAAAGCTAACTTTAGCGCTGCCATCTTTGTTTGGTAGACTTAAGAGTCCCATCCACCTTAAGACAGGACCCAGGCTATTCTTGACCCTGTGTGCACTCTCTCTCTTTTTACCATATAATCTCATCTACATAAGGTTAAAAAAAATAAAATTAACAAATGAAAAATTGCATATATTTATGGCATACAATTCTCTCACATCCTTATCATTTTTGTGATGAGGGCATTTACAATCTACTTTCTTAGCAATTGTTAAGTATATAAGACATTATTATTAACTATGATCCTCTGCTGTACAGTAGATCGCCAGTACTTAGTCTTCTATCTTATTGAAATTTGTGACTCTTTGACCAACATCTCTCTAATCCTCCTCCCCATCTCTGGTAACTACCATTCTACAATCTGCATCTGTGAATTTGACTATAAGTGGGATTATGCAATGTTTTTCTTTCTGTACCTGGCTTATTCTGCTTAATGTATTGTCCCCTAGGTTGGTCCACTTTGTTGCAAGTGATAGGATTTTCTTCTTTTTTAAGGCGGAGTAGTATTCTGCTGTGTGTATATACCACATTTTCTTTATCTGCTCCTCTATTCATAGACACCTAGGTTGGCTCCATACCTTGGCTATTGTGAATAATGTTACAGTGAACAGGGAGTGCAGATGTCTCTTTCTTGCACTCCTCCCCGGGCTCTGCGCATGTGACATTACAGAGAAAGATAAGAGGATTTATGGGGAAGATCCTCCTTCTCTTCCTTCCTAGGGACTTGATGTGCTCATCTCTAAATGGCTCCTGGCCATTTCAGGAGTATCGTATTTTCTTAGACTTGTGGGAGAACATAGCAGCTGGCCATATTTCTTGGGCTATCACTGGGAACCGAGTGGAGGCAGGTGTTGGTTGGCTCCTCTTCCTTCTGGAGAGTCAGTGAAGATTGGTAGCCTAATTGCCATGGATTGAATCTACAGCCCTTCTCCACCTGCCTTTCGAGCAAGGAGGGTGAAATCCTGGCCCTGTAACAAGTCATTTATGCTCCACCTGTGAATATGTGATCAAAAAAGAAAAGACTTACCCCAAGGGTTAGAGTTCATTGCAGTTATAGTCCATCATCTGGAAATTTCTATACTAGCTAAAAACAAAAGCAAGTTTTCTGTTATGTCTTTTTTGTTCTGGAAAGGATTTAGTTTCATGGCCAAAACATCTGAATTAACTCTAATTCTCCACTTCCTCGGGTTTGAGATCTTTGAGTTTTGGCCATGCTCTCAAGGGATTTAATGACACTGAAAACACAAAAAATGAAGTTTAATTAATTGAAATAAATCATCTGGATATCCCAATTACCCTCATTTGATCATCACATATTGTGTCATGTATCAAAATATCACACATATCCTTAAAATATGTACAATTATGATATATCAATGAAAGAAAAAAATAGGAATTTTGAAAGGGTTAAGAAAAAAAACATCATTGCCTATAGCATTGTTGTTTGAGAAGACAGGAGTGCCAGGGATGTAGTTTAGGGGAAAACTTACAGGTGTGACAAGAACCCTGGAATGGGAGTGTGAAGGCCAGTGTTAAGTAAAGGGTCCTCTTGTTACCAGCTGTGCCCTTTTTGGTCAGCCAGCCTCTCTGAGTCTCAGCGTCCTCATCTGAATATGGTAGGGCAGGAGTTAAAATCCCAGCACCTACCCCTATCAGGGCCACACGCAACCTGCATGGGGATCTCACAGTGACATTTGCTGTGTGAGATGGTACATTCTCCTACTGTTTCCTGAAATGCAGATCACTTGGTTGTGTCCAGAACCTGCTTGAATGGTGTCCTGCTGACTTCTCCTAAGATGCAGAGCAAAGAGTCAGTGTGAGGTAGGTTTTTTTTTTTTTCCCCTGTAGTTTTTGGCCAGGGTGGGTTTGAACCGGCCACCCCTGGCATATGGGGCCAGTGCCCTACTTCTTGAGCCACAGGCGCTGCCTGTGAGGCAGGTCTTTTAAAGATGAACTGGTCTGCCCCAGGGAAAAGAGGACCATTCTAAGGTAAACTTCCTAGATTCTGTCCTGGAAATCCTCAGGCTTCCCACCTGTCTTCCTGCTGTGACCTGCTTGTATGTCAGTGTGACTCCTCTGTCCTTCCTCAGGAATCAGAGTCTGGCCACACATGGATCAGTTCTGCTCCTTCCATTTGGCTCCTGATTTCGGTTTTGATATCCTGACTCCATCTCCCACAACTAACTGTTAGTCTCTTTCTCTGATTTCATGCACTTTATAGCACATGATCCTCCAGAGTTTCAAGTATTCCAAGCACTTAAAAGCCCTTTAGTTTACATCAGGTTCCTGGGCCCCCCAGCATGTTAGGAAGAGCCCTGAGCTGGGAGTCAGAAGGTCTGTATTCAAGGCTTTGCTCTGCTTCGCTCTACCGCTTACTGACAAGTTTCTCAATGTGATATTGTGATATGATAAATACACCTGTGCTCTTTGTTTCTGGCACAGAGCTCCAGGAATCCTTATTATTTCTTGAGCTACAGGGGCGCTAGGTACTGGTGCTAATATTTAGTCTTTGACCCTGGGTCCTGATCCTGGGAACTTTCCTGGGGGCTAGGAACATCTTTTGTTCTAATGAAGTGACTTGTGATGGGCTGTAGATGGGGGCTAGTCCCTGGAAAGACCCAGCCCTGATTAGAAGTGGGGAACTTTCAGCTTACACCCCACCCCCAACCTCAGGGAAGAGGCTGGAGCCTGAGCTAATAATCAGTCATGCCTGTGTGATGAAGCCTCCATGAAACTCTCTGAACTACAGGGTTTGGAAGGCTGAGCACAGGGAGGTGCCTGGAGATGGCAGGGAAACTCTGGGCCCTCCCCGACACCTTTCCCTGTGCTTCTCTTCATCTGCCTGCTCATAATATCTCTTATCAGTACAGTAGAACCTCCTGAGTTGACCACCTCTCTACACTGACCACCCCTTTAAGTTGGCCTAATTTCCATAGACTGGACATGTACCACACGGACCTATCGGTACAGTAGGCCTAGTTCCTTCTATTGACCACCTCTGTATTGTTGTACCCACAGGAGAATGGGATTAGAGTCCAAGCACCAGCGCACTGAGACCAAATCAGCTTCGAGTCCTTCATTGCCAGCGGCTGAGAACAGGCTCGCGCCTAAAGAACTCTTCACCCCGAGGTTAGGTTCTCTTGGGGTTTTATAGTCTCTTTTGAGCCGGGGAGGGTTCAGGGGGAGCAAAGTGGAATTTTACAGAAGCAGAACTTCTCATGGTTAACGGGAAGGCTTGTAGGGAGGGGATAGTTGCGTTTATGCTATTTCTGGGGTTCCGGCTGTTTTGCTTCCCCGCTGTTCCGCAGCACAGGATGCAGTTTGACATGCACTGGTCGGGTGGGGCGTGGGGAAGAGGGGAGTGGTGCAAGTTAGGGACCTGCATAGGCCTGTCCCCAAATGGAGTTAGCAAAATGGAGTCGGGCCGGCCTTTTAGGAACCTCAGTATGTTGATCAGTTTGTTATAGTCCCTTGGGTGGTCAACTTAAAGAGGTTCTACTGTATATAGAATGGTAAATGTAGAAAACAAAAGAAAAAGATGAATGTGTTTCCCCGAGTTCTGTGAACCATTTTAGCAAACTAATCAAACTGGAGCAGGTGGTGGCAGGAAGCCCCAGGTGATTTATACCCAGTTGGTCAGAAGCACAAGGCACAACCAGGGACTTGTGATTGCATCTGAAGTAGGGGGCAGTCTTGTGGGACTAAGCCCTTAACCTGTGGGGTCTGTTGCTGTCTCTAGGTAGACAGTGTCAGAATTGGATTGAGTCATAGGACGCTCAGATAAGTGTCTACTGGAGAACCCTTTGTGGTCACGCATTATTCTGGGATGTGCTAAGGGCTGAGGGTGTGAGAGTTTGGGTTTCCTATCTGCCACAGTCAGCCTCTTTGCCTGCATCCCTATCCACCAAACTTCAAGGAAGAAAGTGTGGGTAGGAGGGGCATAATGTCCCCCATCCCAGAATTCTGTGATTTAGTATGCCAGGTAAGTTCTGAGCTATTAGAAAAAGAGAATATTATAAAGAAATCAAAAAGCAAGGAGAGAAGAACAGTGTGAGACTAGAATGCCACCAAACTCTGACCCTGAATGGGTTTGCAGCACAGTGGGAGAGTGGAGAGTCTTGCTCTGAAGCCCCCTAAGTGAGAAGCCTCCTCCTGACACACAGGGCTATAACTCACTCAAAATTATATTAAGGCTATAAACTGCAAAGAGCTCCTCTTGAAGAATTTATGAAGGGTCTGAAAGCGGTATATTTGCTCTAGAGACATCTATTGTTTGTTTATAATGTGTGCATGTTTAATTTGCAATAAAACCAGAGGCACTGCTATCCAAATAGGCAACTCATTCACCCTCGAGTGCTGTCTTGCAAGAAGGAGGATGGGAGGGGGGGATTCAAGGAAAAATTATCACTTTGCCCTGTGATTAGAAAAATTTTGAGTTGTTGCTTCATTGCTAGAAAGCTATCCTGATAGCTCAGTGCTAGTAGCACAGTGGTTATGGCGCCAGCCATATACACTGAGCCTCATGGGTTTGAACCAGTCTGGGCCAGCTAAACAACAGTGACAACTGCAACAACAACAACAAAAGAAACAGCCAGGCATTGTGGTGAGTGCCTGTAGTCCAAGCTACTTGGGAGGCTGAGGCAAATGAATGGCTTAAGCCCAAGATTTGGAGGTTGCTGTGAGCTGTGATGCCACAGCACGCTACTGAGGGTGATATAATGAGACTCTGTCTCAAAAAAAAAAAAGCTATCCTGATGTGTTTATAGGATAGATGACTCAGGCCTGCAGGTGGGAGGGATGATGAGATAGAGGGGGTGATTATGAGGGCTCCGGGATGTCTCCTGGTGTCAAATATTTCCTCATTAGAGTTCCATACCACAAGACTCATCCCTGGGTGCCTCCTTCCTATATGTGATCTGAAGGATCCCCCAGGTCTTAATTATTATAGGAATGGGGATTTGGGTAGAATAAACACTACCCTGGTAGGGAAGAAAGCCTGTGTGGGCTGCTCTAGAGGAACATATGGGGCCTGGGTCAGGGGCAGGAAAAGGGAGTCAGCCCAGAGGAGGACGGAAAGGCTCTGAAACCCAGTGAGTCTCACTTGTCAGGCTGGGCACAAGTGCTTTAGATATGGGACTTCTCACAGTGGTTTTCAACCTTCCTAATGCCGTGACCCTTTAATACAGTTCCTTATGTTGATGTTGTGGTGACCCTCAACCATAAAATTATTTTCATGACTATTTCATAACTATAATTTTTGCTACTGTTATGAATCATAATGTAAATATCTGATATTAGGTAACTGCTGTGAAAGAGTTGTTTGGGTCATGACCCACAGGTTGAGAATGGCTGTAATCTAAGGTATTAAAAAATTCAAGGGACTTTGGCCTGTTGTTCTCATTTTATGCAAGAGGAAACTGAGGCACAGAGAGCATCAAGTTCGCATAGTCAGTAAGAGGTGGTATCAACTGTCTGACTCTGAGCCAGTGTGACAGACGGCTTTATCACAATTGGCCTAATGGGAGGGCCAGCTTCTTCGTGGATCAGCATAAGAGACTCATCTTTTCTCCCCAGAGAGGACTCTTAGGATGCTGTATTGGAAAGATAGACCCTGGGCAGTGGGTAAGGGTCTTCATGTCTTCATGATCAAAACCCATGGAGCTTAGACTGTGGGCCTGCTGTAGCTCTCTTAACAGAAGGGCATGGTGTGCTGGCTCAGCCCTATGGGTCAAAGACATAGGGGGGACTGTGAGCCCCCTGTGGAATGATGGTGAGCATATGTGTCCCAAGTCAGGCACATTTCAGTGGGAAAATATGTTCCTTTTCCCATCTAGCTTCTTTAGAATGCAAGCTTCATGACATCAAGACTTTCTCTTTATCCTTGGTTGCCTTGCATTTTGTACAATGACCACCCAAAATTCATTAATATTCTAGAATCTGTTATTACATGAAGAAAGACAATTTGGGGATTTATTTCTTTTGGATGCTGGAAACACCTGTGCCACGCATAGCTTAGCGGGTGGTTCCCCAGGCTTTAATGCTGGGACTGAAGTTGCCACATTTTATAGATCACTTGCCAGGCTAGAAATCTTAATTTCAAAATTGCATTGTAGGCCCTTGGGCTTTCTCTGGGGTCTTCAGGAGTAGTTCCCTTTGTGGTAGTTGGGACAGGGGGCCGAAACTCCCAAGGCATGTCTTTTGCTGCCAGGGTCTGTGTCCCTCATGGATTCACTCCTGCAGCAAGCCTGTGGGAAGCTTGTGCCTGCCATCCCTGCCCTCTGGAGTGCCACCTGAAGAGCAAGCCAGAAGCAGTGGAACTAAGGCATCAGAGATCCCGAGGAAGGTGGTGCTTGCTCTTATGGTGGTGTCCCTGGAAGGCTGAGCAGAGCAAAGATAAACAGATTTGCAGAGGTTCCCACTGTGGGGCTGTGGGCAACGCTTTGTCCCCTGGCTGCCCACCATCATGCATCTGTGTGATAGTCCTTACCAAGGAGGTGTTGCCTCCTGACCACACACTTCCCACAGGTTACTCTTTTAAGATCCCAGAGGTTACTTTTGCAGCCAAAATTTTTCTCTGTATTTTTTTTCCTGTATATCACAGGAATGGTGGCATCTGCCTTGATATTTGTGTCTCAGTGGTCTCTGGCACAAATAACATCAACGTTCTCTTATCCATGGCCTCTGCTCTGCGACCCCAACCTCGACAACCCTCTGGTAGCACAGACAGCCCACACCTGCAAGGCTGACAGAGGGGGCTGCATATCTTCTTTGAGTTATGTTTGCATTACGGCTTCCCTAGAGAGCCCCAGATGGTACAAAAGATTAGCAAGAGTGGACGCAGAAATATGCTATGCAAATGCCTTGGAGATTTTACACAAAAATACCCTGGCTTATCCTGGGAGTCCCTCCAGGGAGCTCCCCAGGCAGAGAAGTACCTTGTCTGAAAGCACCTTGCCTAAGAGCCATTTGCACGGAGCTCTCTGCTGTGTGAACACACACTGGTCCTTGGTTTACTCCAGCCTTGGCCGCTGTGGTTTTGACTTCACTTACGTGATGCCACATTAGTAGCCACTGTGACTTAACAACACAAAGCCCTCCTCGTTGCAACTGGGATCCGTCCGTTCACCCAGACTCATCTACTTATCTCCCTGAAGCCCAGGGACCGTCCAGGACTCTCCTGACTGGCAGCATTCAGGTGGTGCTTACTCACCCAGAGCACCACACAAGGACTTTAGCCTGGTCCCCTCACTATGTGGCCTTTGCATTTTAGAACTGACCACCATCCTGGTGTGCCCAGGGGAGAGCCTGAAGAGTTGTCCTGGAATCTCAGTCTGCCCTAAACCTGTGTCCTACAGGCATCTCAGCTGGCCCTGGGAGGCTCTCAGAGAAGCTAAACAGTGTTGCCAGGCAGGGGTGGACATACCCTGCCAGTTCTCACCTGGCTTCATCTGTAATGCTGTCATGCTGATGCTGTCCCCAGCTGTGTCAGGAGCACCAGCTGTCCACAGGCCAGCCAGAGCCCTGTTACCCCAGGCTGGACCTGGCTTGGAGAGACTCAGAGGGCTGGGTTCTCATCAACATCCTTTGGGGTTTTATGACTGCACAGCCCCTCTGCCTGCCACCTCCTTCTGCCTCTACCAGGGCAAGGCAGTCTCTGGAGCAGTTTCTCCTGCCCAGTGGCCTTCAGGCGGCTGGTGCTGCTGCTGCTGTGGCCCCTGCTTTCATATAGCCCTGCGGGTCTCACAACTTCTTGTTTTTGGCAGCTGACTCATTAATCAATCAATTAACTAAACAAAATTTACCGAATATCTACCCATTGCCAGGTCCATGTATTGGTGAGGCCTCTTCTAGGTATTAAGATCCAATTCAAGCTGTTTTCCATATAAGAAGGGAGTTTGTCATCAGGGGAGTGGGATGTAGGGGAGGTTCACAGAACCTAAGGGCAGGAAGGCAGCCAAGCCTAGGAGAGGGGCTGGAAAAATCACCAGTGCCTGCAAACCACCGTGAACCCAGAGAGGGTCTCTCATCTGGTCCCTAGTCTCTGCTTGGACATCTGTTTCATTCTCATTTTTTAGAAGGTTGGCTTTATTTGCTTTTGGTTGATGTGATAGGTGCAAGAGGCTGCTCCTGGCTTTCAGCTCACCCATTCAAAAAAGCAGCCCCAGCTAGTATAGAGTCTATCCGTCCTCCAACAGGAGGGGGAATGTGAGTGGTTGACTTTGGATCAGGTAGTCACCTCCTGTCCAATAAAGTAGGGCCAAAGGGCCATGGCTATGGAGCGCAAGCCCTCACAGGAGCACTCCTGAGAAGGCAAGTCAGTTTGAGTGATCTTTGTGAACCGAGGCTCTCTACTGTGAGCTGCTAGATTTAGGGATTATAGAGGAGGTGACGTGTGGCTCTGCCTTCAGGGAGCTCACAGTTAAGGAGGGGGACAGAGACACGAACATTAAATACAATGAAATCAAGCAATAGTTTTCAACTAGAGGTGGATGATTTTGCTACCTGGAGACATTTGAGAATGTCTGGAGATAGTTTTGGTTGTCACAACCAGGGTGTGTGTGTGGGGGGGAGGGGGGTTGCTACTGCCTTAGTGGATTGAGGGCAGGGAGGCCGGTAAATACCCTATATCACACAGGACACCCTCACAATAAAGATTTATCTGTCCTCAAATGTTGATGGCATAGAGGTCAAGAAACAGTAAAATAAAGGCCTAGCAACAAAGATAATTTAAAATCTGTTGTTTTGGCTTGACAACTTTCCTCCCAACTCCCTCACGATTTATCCTACGGAGCCTCAGATACTTAGGAAGCGACTAGCCTTGACTTCTCAGCGTTCCTGATGTGGGCATGCAGACTGGATGCCTGCCCCGCCCCATGCCCACACATGCCACCCCAGCCTGTTTCTACGTGACATATCCTTACTTCTGTTCTCATTCCTGAGCACAGGGCTGGGTGCTGGAGGAGGGCTGTGTGTGGGCCCCCAGTCCTGCCAAGGGGACAGTGGAGTCCCGTAGGAAGCTGTGGGCATGGCCAACGTACAACCAAGCCCAGGGGCCTTTTAACTGGTGATGGTTTTCAATTAGCAGTACAAGAAGCAGGGAGAAGTATCTGGGAGAGCTGGTCAGGCTTTCCATAAAGCTGCTTAACTTTGGCAAGACCTCTACCCTCACTGAGCCTTCATCTTCTGTTCTGGAAAGTGGGAAAACACCTATCTCCAAAGATCGCAAAAGTCTCAGACAAGGTAGTGAGAGTGTAAGCGTTCTGCAAACCCAGAGCTCTAGACAGGTATCACCTGTAATATCAGAGCGGGTCTTGACAACATAGGCTCAAGGTTTTCATCAGGTGTAGGAAATGGGAGCCTGCAAATTGGGCCACTCTCTTCAGAGGGTGCTGGGCTGCTAAATCTGGGCACATCTGAGAAACAAGAGGGAGCCCGAGTCCCAGGGACTTAATTGCAGGTCATAGAGCTAAAATGTTCCCCCCCCTTCAATGCCAAGCATTTATTTCTAGGAAAAAACTGGGGAGAACGTTCAGGAAAATTGGACTTTCTTAAATAGCATGTGAATGAGGGCAGCAGCACAGACCTGGGGATGGAGGAACTCCACAGGGTTCTATTTTTAGAGCACATAGGTCTGTGACTGCATTTCATCAACAGAATGGTGCTGCTTAAAGGCCAGGGCCAGCTGCGGCCAAGGCGAAAGCTGGTGCTCTCCCCTGGGAAATGTCTGTCAAAAGCATTCACTTTATTCCCCAGATGTGTCTTTGGAAGTAAAAGAGGATTTCACACAGAACGAAAACAAAGTATATTTCTGACAGACAGGTAAATGCCCCTCTGTGGAGGCGGTAATAACACGTTGGTCGGGGAGGCGAGGGATCTCAAACTTATTTCTGATATCGATTCAATTGTATCCTTTAATCCCAAATAACCACTCCATAAATGTATGAAACAGAGCAGCCTAAGGATAATTGCTGAAATGGAAAAGAGGCAAGTCCACCGTTTTCTATCTTGAAAGGATTTAGCCTGCCTTTCAAAAGGGAGTGTGTGAGAACTGCCACAAGTAGTGGAATGCCTCCCTGCTCCTCCTGCCTGCAGACGTGCTGGGAAGCCGGCCCTTTATCACATGCCCAGGAGAGAATGGAAAGTACTCTTTTGTCATCACCACTATTCCCCGCAACGTACACAGATGGGAACATCAAAAATTCATAGAATAATAGATGTCAAAGATGGGAATGAGGTACTGGGGTCATGGATCCTGTCTCCAGTGGTCCAGACAGTAGAACTAATGATCGGCCTTGACCCGCATGACACCTGGCACTTGCCTCACAGCCAAGGCAGCACAGAGTGCTTGCATGTCATTTTTTGGATGGAAGATACTTATTTTTCCAAAGCCTGTCTTTGTGTGGTGTGTGGGCTGGACTTACCCAGATACTTCCCTTTGTTTCTAGTCCAGATACTTCTAGGGTGAGCAGAGAGAGTCCAGGGTAAGCAGAGAGAAGACGGGGTTAATATGAGAAACAAGTGAATACGCGGGAGGTTTAGTTCACGGTCAGGGTGATGGGTCAAGGCCAAAGTGGAAAACCACCAGGTTTCTTTCTTTTTTTTTTTTTTTGTATAAATGTTTTTTTTTTTTATTATTGAATGTTAACTATGTACATTGATATTCTTCTGGGGTACAGTGTGGGGTTTTCACATGCATTCTGAAATACTTCCATCAAACTGGTCAACACAGCCTTCATGTCATTTTCTCA
>CAUYTI010162577.1:0-11783 GCA_963575145.1 Galago senegalensis | reverse complement strand
TAACTGCCATTTTAACATCTGACACCACAGGTTACTTTGGCTATTTTTGAAATTTTTGGAGAGTAATTGGTGGGACCACACATATGGTGCATCTTACAAGGGTACATGTGAAATTTACTAGGTGTAGAATATAAATGTCTTGGGCAGTGCCTGTGGCTCAAAGGAGTAGGGTACCAGCCCCACATACCAGAGGTGGTGGGTTAAAACCTGGCCCTGGCCCAAAAAAACTGCAAAAAAAAAAAAAAAAAAAAGAATATAAATGTCTTAACACAATAACTAAGAAAATGCCGTGAAGGCTACGTTAATCAGTTTGATGAAAATATTTCGAATTGTATATAAAACCAATACTTTGTACTCCATGATTGCATTAATATACACAGCTGTGATTTAATAAAAAAGAAGTAATAATAATAATAACTAAAATTTTCAGATACACAAAGGTTTAGGAATTTTACCAATTCCAAAATATTCCAAAGGTGCTATTAAAAGAGGTATTTTAGAAAAAACAAAGAAAAGGAGGGGTATCTAAAAATGAGGCAAGGAATTTAAGAAGCAATATATCTAATCAAGAACACAATGAAAAATTTTCTTCAATCGTCTAAGGAGAATGGCTGCAAAAAGGTCTAGAAACTTTTGGCACAAATTAGAACAAATTGTCAGAAGATTCTGAGAAGAATGTCTTCAAGATGTAAATGAATTCCCTGTTAAATACTAGTCAATGCCAGTGATAAAGAGAAGTCATAGCAAGCTGTTTAACAATACGCTGTTCCCGGCCCAGCTCTCCTCTTGCCCCTGATCAGCCAGATTATTTGTCCCTGAGCAGCAGCCACTACAGACATGGCTCTATTTCTTTCTCACTTCGGTTCCAATCAACTACTTAGATTTTGCATTTTATAAATATTGGTGCTGCGTTCAAATTTTTAGAGTCAACCTGTAGGGAAAGCTCAGAAGACTTAGAACAGAACAGAAGGCCCATGCTGCGAGCCTTGTCAAAGCAATGGTAAGATGGATGGATGGTCAGCACAGGAAAGGGAGGCAGGAAGGTGGTGCAGGACTCAGCAGCCTCATTTCCCATAAGAGTGTCATGAGAGGTTGCCTTAGAACTGGACTAAGAAATATTGTTTCAAATATTAATACTCAAAACCATAACATAACCAAGTTTTCAAAAAAAAACTAGAAACAAAAATTCTATAGATAGAACATGTGGGTCACATTCCTGTTTTTACATTAGGGAATTAAGAGTAAGAGTTTATCAGCTCTGAGACAACTAATAGAAAAGCTTAAAATAAAAAATTAGGAAAAAGAATAAAAAGAAAAAAAAGCAATAGTTAAAAAGTCAGCACCACTGACAAGCAGAATTGGGCTTAGAAAATGATCTGTAGGGGCCGGGCACAATGGCTCATGCCTGTAATCCTAGCACTCTGGGAGGCCGAGGCAGGTGGACTTTTTGAGCTCATGAGTTCGAGACCAGCCTAGGAGAAGTGTCTTTACTAAAAAATAGAAAAATTGAGTAATCTCTGTCTCCAAAAAAAAGGCCTGAGTAGAGTCAGGTCTCCTATGAAAGTGCAAAGAAAATACAGTGGACATCAAATTAAAAAATTAATATCATTACTTTTATTTTAAAATAAAATAACATGAATTTATTTAAAAATAACAAATTAATGACTGCATCTGGGGGACTAAAAGCTAACAATAATAATTACTCGGTGCTGCAGACAGTGTGAAGGGTGAGTGTGCATGCACTGTGGGAGAGGATCTGGATTAGAACCACCTTTCTGTCAAGCAATTTGGTAAACTGGGATTTTTGTTCATTCAAATCTACAAACTATCACCAAGACCTAGAACAATGCCTGGGGCACAGTAAGCACTCACATGTTTAATGAATAATAAAACTTGCGTGTACTTTTGCTTATGGAACCTAAAACTAGGAAAAGATGAGAAATAAACTCCACCAAAATGGTACAATTGCTTGGAATTACAGACGCTCTTCCTAGCCCAACCTTTTCACTCACTTTTCTATAGATAACATCTGATGGGGGGGGGTCAAAACAGAGTTCCTCAGTCTCTACTTTAAATGTCAAGTATAAATCCAAGAATGGGTGCTTAACTCATCCATTTGCTTTTTCTTTTTTTTTTTTTTCACTATCTATATTTTTCTTTTTTGTTTGAGACAGAGTTTCACTCTGTTGCCCAGGATATAGTGCAGTGGTGTAATCATAACTCACTGCAACCTCAAACTCCTGGGCTCAAGCAATTCCCCTGAATTCAGACACACCACTACGCCCTGATGATTTTCTTCTTTTTTGTAGAAAGGAGCCTCTTGCTCA
The DNA here is from genome assembly GCA_963575145.1 of Galago senegalensis. NCBI lineage: Eukaryota > Metazoa > Chordata > Mammalia > Primates > Galagidae > Galago > Galago senegalensis. The sequence goes on along the minus strand of CAUYTI010162577.1, from coordinate 9,456 downwards.
GGCTGGTCTTGAACTCCTTGCCTCAAGCAATCTTCCCAGCTTAGCCTCCCAAAATGCTAGAATTATAGGCCTGAGCCACTGCACCTGGCCTATATTTTTCATTCTTTTTCAGAAATATCCACTATCTCTTTTCCCTCTTTTAAGAAAATCCATTTTATAGTTTCCAAATATTCTATTATTTCTAGTCCTTTGGGTCTTGATTCTGTTTTGTTTGCCGACCACAGAACTTCCTTCCCTTTTATAGCACATAATGTTCTATTGTGAGTTTATCGTTTTTTAGGAATTATTAATATTTATTATTATGGGAGTCTCGAATGGCCTGAGCTATGAAAGCATCCCTTGGGGAGGGTTTGCATTTATGTTGGCAGTAACTTGGGAAGTTTCACGAGTCCAACACCAGCTTTAGGTCAATTTCTAGACATCACGCCAAGAGCACACCCAGGGCTCTACTCCTACTGTGTGCCACAGGTTAGGGTTTCAAGCCCACATGAATAATGTTTTCCCCCCACTCAGAGCTCCGAAAAGCCAGTATCTCAAGCCCCAGCTTCCCTACCTCTTTGCTACCACTCTCTCTCAAGTGAATATATAGTTTTTCTAGTCCCATTTTCACAGATGGCCCTGGTTTTGCACAAAGACTAAATTCCAGCTTCCTATCTTGTGGGGCTGGAGGCGGCATGCACATTCTCATTTGGGTAACAAATCCCCCTGCCCCTTGGCCTACTGCTCCTACTTCACACTCTGAGTTGGTTTCTTCTTTGTCTAGTACCTGGAATTTTTTTCTTTCCTCTCTTTCAAGTTAATCTATGTATTTAAGATTTGTTAGGGTTGTTTTTCCCCTTCTGTTCTCCATCAACTCAATCTGCCATATAGCAAGAAGTCTCTGCAGACATTCAATATCTGCATTTTTGAGCGAGTTACATTAACAGAGACCACCTTATTAAAATTTTTTTAAAATCAATCAGACCATTAATGAAAATCTCTAACCCTGAAAGAATTACAAATTGGTGCACATTTATCAGAAATAAAGTTTTAAAACAGGAGGTACAAGACCTAAGATATCAGAACCTTCATTTAACAGAACTTAGAAGACATATATTGACATGGTAGAAATTCCATAATTTGTGTATATATTTATAAAACATTACCTTTTAAATTATGGAAATGACACCACAAGACTTAGCCTTGGACTGATACAGTCTTAACAACGCAGAATTATGCCCCTTTTGTTCCCCCTTCCCTTTTTATTCTTTGGTTCTATGATTTGGGTTTAATTTTCATTCACGTTTTTCATTCACCAATATGACATGAACATTATGATCTTCATCCAAACCACCTTCTAACAATGACAATCTGAAAAAGCAAATAAAGACATCGAAACATGATTCCTGGCCAAGAACTTGTGGTGTATGTTCTTTAACTTTGTTTCTTTCCTTTCAAGCACTTTGTTGTGGTGGTGTTCCCAAGGTCAGACTCAAAAGTCTTCTCATTTAAAAGAAGTGCCTCCTGTGGACACAGTTCACTAAATCAAGGCCAATCAGAGTTAAAGTAGGGATTATAAATTTTGAAAGATGGTATTCATTTCCTCATTTTCATTGTCTACTTTTTTTAAAAAGCATAAACTCATACTTGTAACATGCTTGATTTTCCAGACAGTGAAACACAGGGCAGGCTATGAACATTCATGTACAAGTGTTTGCCCAGGCATGGCATATGGTTCATTTCTTAGGTAATTACTGAAAACTAGAAAGGCTGGGTGATAGGGAAGGTATATGTTTAATTTTTTAACTGTTTTACAAAATGCTTCCACTTACATTCCCACCCCTGGTGTACAAGAGTTCCAGTAGCTCCATATTTCTGCCAACACCACTATGGCCAATCTTTTTAATTTTAGCCATTCTAGTGGAAATGCGGTAGTATCTCATTGTGATTTTAATTTCCATTTCCCTAATGACTAATAATGTTGGGCATCTTTTCATGTATTTTCATGCCATCCATATATCTGCTCTGGGAAGGGTCCTTCAAGTCTTTTGCCCATTTTTTAAAATTGGGTGGTTCCCTTTTCTTGTCCTTGAGGTATAAGAGTTCTCTAGACACAAGTCCCTTCCTTCTTGGATATCCAACACAGAATATCAAGAGTCAAAGTGTTGAGAAACCGTAATCTAGTTAATTTTGCTGAAAAGAAACATATTATAATATAAGGAGTCATGTATCTATAAACACTTCACTCTACCTTTAAAACCAAAATAGGTAATTTAAAATAAAAACTGACCTGAAATCCTTTTTAAAAATCATATTGTTCAGAATTTATTTATATCTAAGTCCAGTGAGCATCTTGCCTATTCATACTTAAGACCATAAATCACACAAAGGCAAAATTTGCTCATATGGTACAATTTAGAATAAACTCTTACTAAAAAGAACTAACATTTTCATAAAGTTTTGGCAGATCTGCTATCTGGAAAATTAGTCAGAGGCTTCAAGTGGCTAAATTCTCACTACACAATAACCATAGAAACTTAAAATTATAACACATTTCCTCTCGACCCCCACCCAACTCTTGCCTTTTAATGGCCTTTTAATGATGGTCCTGAACAGCTCAGGTGAAAGTAGGAGGGGGGCCTTGGGGAAATAGTTCTCTTCCTTTTTCCTTTAGAAATCAGGCATCTTACTCAACAGAAGAGTCCCTGAAGGCCTCCCTCAAAGCCTATTTATTCTAATCTTAGATACTATTCTAACAACACAACCATTTATAGCAAATATCTCTCAGGGGTAAGATTAGATGACTTTGAAGTCTTTCTAATCTGAGAGTCTGTTTTTCTATGGGAGCAGGCAGTATAAAATATCAAACACGTGATTCAGAACCAAGAAATCCAGATGACGGTCTCAAACTTGCCAAAGAGTTTGGGCGAGATAATTCACTCTCTGAAGTCTTCCATTTCCTCAACCATAAAATGCCAAGTTGATTTCTATTGTTCCTTCCAACATAAATATTCTGTTAGTTTGATTATATAAGCTGATTTCCAGTGGGGTACAATCTGATTTGATTTCCACTACAACTCTGTGAAGAGAATACGACCATTATTCTAATTTTACAGAAGAAGAAACTGAGGGAACTGAGTAATGTGGCCATCACACATGGCTCCCGGTCGTGCTTTGCTGCCGCCAGCACTCTATGTTCAGTAAATGGGAAGAAACAGGAGGCTGCTTCAGCCAGTTGACCGACAACAGAGAGGAGTAATTACTGACAGTCCACAAGTTTCAAAAACTCACCAACTCCGTAAGGCAAGTTTAGGGCCATTTATGAAGTACTGCAACTCCCCAAACTCAGTGGCCCCTGAGGTCATCTATCTGCCTCATCACGTCAACTAACTTCCAATCACTGCACCAAGTAACAGGACTGCATCAAAGCCCAGACTCTTACAAACCAGAGAGACCAGATTTTTAACTGATTCTAAAGCATCTAAACGATGCTCTTGGACTTGTTCTTTAATATCTCTGAAGCTCATTTTCCTCACCTGCTTATCTCACAAAGTTCAGAAATCAGTAGAGAAGGTAGAAGTGAGATTTCAATGACAGGTTGGCTCCCCATCTTAACATCTTGTAGGCACTTTCACTTCCCCACACACTTCCATAAGTCACTTGCTCTCCCTAGAAATTGAAGATGACCGTCTTCTTCTTAAAGATTTCCTCAACATTCCTTTTTTCTGGATTTTGACCAAAAAAGAGAGAGAGAGAAACTGGCCAGTTGACCCTGGTCATTTAGTGCCACTCGGAATTCTTCAAAGAATGTCCCTCCTGCCACAGTGTACTCCATTGGACTAGTTTAGAAAAGCCAGGTCAGCCATCTTATTATGCACAGCAATGCAGTGAGAAGTGACATGGTGAGTAAGACGTCCAGGGGGCACAGCCACACAGCCCCAAATGACTGTGGGCTGGGTTAGCTACACAGCAGTCACCTACTTCTGGGGACCTGCTGCCTCCTCACCAAAGTCACAGCACAACTGATGCCACACGTACTCCTTTAGCCCAGAGCCTCTTAACAACTACCAACTTCTGCTCTTGCCCTTAAAAAGCTTCTGAAAGTTGGGACAGCTCCTAGAAAGGACTAAGGAACAGAGAAACCGGACAAACATGGTTATCTCTTTCCTGTTACCATATCGATGAGCAGAGAGCCTGAGTGTTCCAGATCTGAATTCCCAGCCAAGGGAGTCTTCCATCTGATCACATGTTCCCATACCCCAGCCAATACTCTAAGCTCTTGTCACCGATTTCAAAGCCCTGTACTAAGCAACTGAGATTGGAAATAATCTTGAATTTTCTTCCCTAGAAATTCTTCCCACTGACAACCCACATTAAATCGCTGCTTAGAGGCCAAGTATAAGCCCTCTCTCCCTACAGCAGTGATGCTATACTTAAATATAACTGAGGATCACAAATCAAAGACCCTGCCTGGCCATACCATTACTAAGTTACCATACCTGAAGTACTGTCACCTGTGCATTTCAGGGGACGCATTCAAAAGTCACTTTCAATATTTCCATTTCTCCAAGAGATTATTTCTGGAGCACTTATTTTAAGTCACTATATCAAGAAAGAGTATGGTAGTTGCAGAAACAGACAAACACCTCACAGAGAAACAGTAAACAGTCTGTTGACAGCTTCTGGTACTTATTTAACCCACTTTTTAAAACTCTATATTGGAAGACATATGTCTATCAATCAAATTCAAATAGAAACACTGCCATATTCTCTCCACTATCTTTCCCTATGATCTTCTGAATTTTGAGTTGTGTGTTTAATGACAGATAAATGTTCTATAGAAAGGAATTTCAAAAACACTTTCAAAATGGTGAAAATGGGCCGGGCGTGGTGGCTCACACCTGTAATCCTAGCACTCCAGGAGGCCAGGCAGGTGGATCACCTGAACTCAGAAGTTCAAGACCAGCCTGAGTGAGAGTCAAACCTCATCTCTAAAAATAGCCAGGTGTTGTGGATATTGGGGGGGGGTATCCGTAGTCCCAGCTACTTGGGAGGCTGGGGCAAGAGGATTGCTTGAGCCCAAGAGTTTGAAGTTGCTGTGAGTTATGACACCATGACAATCTACCAAGGATGACAAAGTGAGACTCTGTCTCAAAAAAAAAAAAAAAAGAAAAGAAAAGAAAAGAAAAAGAAATGGTGAAAGTATACATCATTTCTTCAAGAAGATGCAAAGGGTACCTTCCAAAAGTATATATAAACTTGCATCTTAACACGTCTTCTGCAGGAAGCAAGAGGCTCTGCTGCTCCTGGAACTTCCAGATCAATCCCTCTTGATTTGTCTATCTAAAATAGCATTTCAATCACTTCCTCTCTGTCTTCACCTGCACAAAATGCGAATCTTGGCCCTGTCTTAGAAGCCCCTATATAATATGGCCCCTTTCTAAACAGTAATCTTTCTGAGCTTAATCTCTCACTGATGGTGCCTGCAAACCAACCATGCTAGTCTCCTCCCAGTTCCTCAAAAATTTCATATTTTCTGCCTCTACAGCCTTACTCATATCATTCTCTCAGTTTTAAATGCTCTCCCCATAAAACTCTATTAATCAAAATTTTAGCCATCCTTTAAGACCAAGTTCAACTTCTACCTTCTCTACAAAGTCATCACCAACGCAGCTACAAGTGATCATTCCCTACCAGCCCTACTCATTTGGAGACATGTTGTTTCTCTTTTAAAAAAAAAAAAAAGTATTTATTTATTGTTATTGTTGTTAGGTTATAGTTTCGGGTTAATTTGAGGGTACAAAGAATTAAGTTACAGTGTTTCCATTTGTTAGGTAGTGATCCTCTTATAAATATGTCCTACCCCTAAGAGGTGTGACATACACCCCTATATTGTGCCCATTAAGTGGGAGCACATCCATCCCCCTACCTCCTCCCCTCTTCTAGCTCCCTCGTTCCCTGAACCCACCTTATGTGGGTGTATATTAAATGTCTACTAAATCAGTACTACTAAATTAGTACTAATTCAATGTACTCAATACTAGAGTACATTCTAGTACTCTAGTACTCTAGATTTAATACTAGAGTACACTGAATTCTTGCTTCTTGATTCTTGGGATACTTTAGTAAGAAGCCTTATTATGTGCAACACAAGTGACTAGCAAATAGTAAGTGCTCATTAAATATACAGGTTCAATAAATGCATGTACACTTCAACACCTGAAAAATATCATACCAGGAACACATACTCCACCAGCCATTTAACCAAGGCAAATAAGAAACAGAAGATTTAAAAAGTCATGTTGGTTTGCCTCAGATGTGTTATATCTGAGTTGAGAATCCAGGGAAAACTATTCAAAACCCACGAGAAAGGAAGAACCAGACTCATTTATCAATAAGACAATAAACTAACCAGCCATTTGATATTATCTCTACGTAGTAAAGTAAAAATTAGTTTTAATGAAGTAAAAAAGAAAAACCATAATCAGCACAAAATGACAATATAGCATTCAAAGTTCAGGTTGTGCTAAAGAGTTTTAAGCAGTCTTTGGGTGAGTATCATCTGTACTCCCCATCTGAGAAGTAGTGAATCCATGTTGCCTAACAATATATGTTGATAGCTAAAAATAAGCACCAAAAATAAATTAGTCAACACATGAACAATGGTGGACATAGACAACTCTTATGAGAATTAGTAAATTCTTGCAATTTCAAATATCAAAACCCAAGAACTCCTAAAACCAAGAACATGACTTGAAATTAGCAAAAGCAGGCTTTGAGGACTGCATCCAGTATTTCTGAATTCTACATCTTGGAAAAACTGCTTTGATGAATAATTAGAGCAAACAGGTTTCACAAAGGTAAGAAGGAAGTAATGTAGGCGGAGAAAAAGTACACGGGAATCAGAACACCTTGTATCTTTTACCTGATGGAGGGGAGTTGGGAAACACTTACTGGTATCTGGAGTTTTCTCTTCAGGTCTGCCAAATAAAAATTCATATTTGGCCTTGGCAACACTCTGGGAATGTGCAGATGCATTGTTAACCCAAACAAATGTCTCTGCCTGCAAAATTAGAACAAAACAAAGACATCATTAAAATACATCATAAAAATATATCATAAGACAAATTATCCAACAGAGTAATGGTCAAGCAATTACGACATATATATCTGCTGGCATGCTATATAGCCATTCAAAATGAAACACGAAAAATACAACATAGTGAAAGTCAGAATGCAAAATTATCACTGCATGATTGTAACCAGGGAAAAATATATACATATGTGTACACATCTCTAGGGAAATCAAAAAAACATAAAAAGTTTAGCTTGATTTGGAGGCAGAATTATAGTGGTTTTTTGAAAAATTAAGCTTATTTTATTTTTGTACAATTAGACAATTATTTTATTTTTAAATGCATCATGTCCTAAGTGATTATCATTACCCACAGTCTGTACCAAGATTATTTGTGTGGGTTCTGTTAGAGTAGAGCAAGAAAAGAAGTAATCTTTCTCCCCAAGACATCCCATTTTGATATCATCATGAATGCCATTCAGCCAAACAGGACATGGAACAAAAGTTCAGTGTCCTTTGTAATTCCTAAAAGTTCCTTATTTGAAAGAAAAACTATAGCAGTGGCAGTGAAAGCAGTACCCATCACGATTCTGAATCCTGAACACCTCCTTTCTGGCTGCTGTAGGCAATTGTCAAATATCAGCAGTGGCCCCCTTCTCTGGCCTACCACTAATTAAAAATACGTAGCAGGAAAGAAATTTCAAAACACACAGAAATTTGACTGAGACCAACAGGGAGTCCTTCTTTGGCCTCTTTACTCTGAACTCAAACATTAACCAGGATCCAGTCATTACCCACCCTGGATTCTACCCACTGATTATGAGACATCTTCTTTTCTCATGTCTGAACAGTGACTGACCATTAACTCCAGGGGAGAGAAGCATTAAAGGTTTTATCAGCAACCAAGTAACTAGTTCAAAGAGGAAAATTTTATGACTTCTATTATTTCCTTTGAAGCAGAAATGACTGACAGGAATGAGAAGACCCAATCAAAACTCCATCACCCTACCATACACAGGTTCAGTGGGCGGGCCCTCCTTTCTTCTTCAATGCCAATATAAAGAGCTAACTTGAGCAATTTTCAGAAAGCAATTTCTTAAAATAGCTCTACAGTCACTTTATGTTCACAAAGTATAAAATTTATCTTTCTGAAAAAGGTGCATAATCCTCCTGATGTGATATGCTTGATAGCCACAGGTTGTTAATTATTTTTTCCCCAACAGAGAGGAAATATTAATTTTTTGATTACGTGGAAAGCTTCAGAATGGTAAAGAGGAACTTGGCCCAGGGGCTCCCACAATAGGTGCCCTAATTTAGGTAGGGTGGTTAGGGAAGGCTCTCTGAGGAACCCGCAGGGATGGGAGGGATGAGAGGCTGGGGAAGGATAGAGTATTCAACCAAGCAGAGGGAGCGCCATATACATACAGAAGGCTAGAAGTGATCTAGCCTGCTCAGATCACTGAGAGAAAACCAAGGTGCCACAGAAGAGTGGGTGAACAGGCAGGAGGAGGCTTGCAAGGAGGACAGAGGGTCAAAAACACAGAATATGTAGCTCAAGGAAAGGGCATAGCATTTTGATCAGTTTGATGGGAAGCCACTCAAGGGTGTTATGTAATACAGGGATTAACTTACACTTTCAAAAGATCATATGGTTGTTATATGTAAAATGGACTGGGGTGAGACAAGAGGGACCAGAGACACCAGTGAGAAGTCCAGATGAGGCTGTGAGCTTAGAGGAAGGTGACGGCAATGGACACAGGGGAAAATGGCTGAACTGAGAATATATTTTTATTGGAAGACAGTATGTAATTTTCTGATAAACCAGCTTTAAAGAATGAGGGGAAGAGAGCAATCAAGGATAATTAATATGGAAAATGGATAACATTAACTAACCACTTACTCAGGCCAGGGCACTGCTCTAATGTGAAACATGGAATATCTCATTTGATGCTCAGAACAATACGGGCTCTACCATCTCCCCTATCTCATAGGTAGACAAAGGAGGCAGTGAGTGGGCAAATACTGTGTCCAAGGTTACCCAGCTGTAAAAAGTGGGTCCTGATTTACATGCCAGCAGTCTAAATCCAGAACCCAGGACAATGAGGATGACTCATGTATGAGATGGGAGACACTAGGTGATTTGGGAGGGATCTGGGTGAGATAAAGCATCTTGATCTTTCAAGGGTGACCAGAGCGATATTCATTAATGAGGGATGTAGCACTTTTTCAAGGATGAGCTCTCAAATTTAATTTTCAGGCTTGGCACCTATAGCTCAACCGGCTAAGGCGCCAGCCACGTACACCTAAGGTGGCGGGTTCGAATCCCCAGCCTGGACCCGCCAAACAACAATGACGGCTGCAACCAAAAAATAGCCGGGCGTTGTGGCAGGCGCCTGTGGTCC
>CAUYTI010162575.1:0-19220 GCA_963575145.1 Galago senegalensis | reverse complement strand
ACCAATCAGGAGCAGGATTGAAAATGGACCAATCAGGGATGGGCAACAGTTTTCCCTTGATTGACAGGTAACTGCCGCTCTACTGGAGCCTCTGGGGGAAGAAAGCTCCCTCGTTTGCCCCAACCTGCCGGTTTTTTGCCGGCTGCTGCCACTAAGACAAAAGAGGCAGGTTCCCCAGGCCCTGCTCGGCTGAGCTGGCTGGGGTGTCACTTTTCCGGTATCATTAGGAAGCAAGAATTCAGTGTGGAAAATAGTACCCCTCTCTTTTGTAACAGTTTGGACCCAACAATATACCTGGCCCACCACTACACGTACTTAGCAGGAACAAGTTTCAGCTGAAAATGGTAACCCAGGGCAACATACATTGTGATGTTATCCAAGGCGACTATGTAGTGACTCAATGCTTTAATGTCCTGGGATCTAGGCTTCCAGTGAAAGATAATAAGTGGTCTTTTCTGCTCACTTCAGCTGGTGTCCCTAAAGTGTTTGAAGCTGGAAACTTCTTAGCCCTTTCTCCACAGACAGACAACTGATCTACCATTTGTGCCTTATTGATTCTATTTATGGTTGAGATTCACAGCACTAGGCTGATACAACTTTTCACATTTTCTGTAGCAGTGTGACACAGGCTGTATCAGAGCTGACAAAACTGCATGGACTCACTTAAGTAGGACCCTATGTGTTTTTCTATTTGCTTTTTTCTTTTCTTTTGAGACAGAGTCTCAAGCTCTTGCCCTGGGTAGATTTCCGTGACATCACAGTTCACAGCAACCTCCAATTCCTGGGCTCAAGCAATTCTTCTGCCTTTAACTCCCAAGTAGCTGGGGCTATCGGTGCCTGACACAATGCCCAGCTATATTTTGGTTGCATCCATGATTGCTTTTTGCTGGGCCTGGCCTGGAATCAAACCTACCAGCTCAAGTGTATGTGTCTAGTGCCTTATCTATTTGAGACACAGGCACCAAGCCTTCTGTTTTGTTTTTTTCATTGAGACAGAGGTTCACTTTGTTGCACTTGGTAGAGTGTCATAGCATCAGAGATCACAGCAACCTCCAACTTCTAGGCTTAGGCAATTCTTTTACCTCAGCTTCACAAATAGTTCAGACTACAGTTGCTTGCCACAAATCCCAGCTATTTTATGTTTGGCCAGGTCTGGATTTGAAACCACCACCCTTGTTATATGCAGCCAGCACCCTATGCATTGAGCAAAAAGCACTGTCCCTGTGATGCTATTTCAGGGACCCATATTGACACCTACCCAAAAATACCCATTTGAGAGAAGTTTACATATTTACTGTGCCTGGATACAGCCTCAATTTGGTCATAGTTTCACAGGTCTTAAACATGTCTACTTTGCTTGAACCATCAAGGTAATTCTGGTCTCTATAGATGATGAAAATGTTTGTTGGTTGGTTTGTCGGTTTATCTGTGAATGGGTGTGTGTAAGAGTATTTTTGAGATATGGTTTCCGTATTTGGCACAGGCTGCTCTTTCATTGCCTCAGCCTAGATCATAGCATCCTCAAACTCCAAGATTCATGCAAGCCTCCTGACTGAGATTTCCATGTGGCAAGGACTACATGTGCCTGTCAAAATTCCTAGATAATTTTTCACTTTTATTAGAGACAGTGTCTGACTCCTGCTTTGTCCATTCTAAGCACCTCCTTGTTAAAACACTCCACTCATTTCTGCCTGCAAAAGGGCTAGTATTATAGGCATGAGATACCAAATTTGGTCATTTTTTCTGTCTTTGTTTCCCCCCCTCCTTCACTACCTTTGCCACCCTATACAAGTGATCCCTGAATATGCACTCTTGAACTCTATACTTGAAATGGGTGAATAGTGCAGTTTATGAATTATATCTGAATAGAGTTGCTATTATTTAATCTATGAGCTATAATCTATGAGGAAAATAGAGGAAAACCTTCACCAAAACATAAGCATGGATGAGTACTATAGCTCAAATCTATAATGCCAGAAATTACAGAGGGCAAGGCAAGAAGATCACTGGATGCTAAGGGGGTTCAGAACAGACTGAGCAACATGTCAGCAGCTTACATTTCATTGAGCCATGATAGTATCAGTGTATATATACTTTTTTTTTTTTTTTTAGAGACAGAGTCTCACTTTAACACCCTTGGTAGAGTGAGGTGGCATGACAAACTCAGAAAAACCTCCACATTCAGGGCTTAGGCAATTCTCTTGTCTCAGTCTCTCAAGTAGCTGAGACTACAGTCACCTGCCAAAATGTCTGGTATATTTTGGTTGCAATTTGGCCAAGGATAAATTTGAATCCACCACCCTCCATATATGGGGCCAGAATGTTACACATGGAGCCACAGGCACCACCCAACCCATGTATTTTTCTGGAGAAAAGGGAGAAATGAAGTTTCAAATCTATAAGCGATACATTGTATTGGTGCAGGACAAGTCCAGTAACATAAAAAATATTTTATCCATGTATCCCAAATGGGATTTATTATCAGGATTGCTAGTCTATCTAAATATGAGTTAATCAACTAATAGAACACACTACATTAATAGAATCATATGTGGCCCAGGCTAGTCTTTCATTGCCTCAGTCCAGATCATAACAACCTCAACCTCCAGGATTCATGGAATCCTCCTGTCTGAGACTCCCCTGTGGCTAAGACTACAGGTGCCTATCCCAATGCCTAGATAAATTTTCACTTTTTAGTAGAGACAGAGTCTGACTCTTGCTCTGTCCATTCTCAGCACCTCCTTGCGAAAAACTGCACTCATCTCAGCCTGAGAGAGAACTAGGATTATAGGTGTGAGCCATCAAGTTTTGTCACTTGCTCCTTCTTTCTTTCCCTCCCTTCCTTCACCCTTCCCTCACTTTATCCTTCTTTAATCCAATTCTGTCTCTCTCTTTCACTTGCTCTCTGTTTTTTTCCTTCCTTCATTTCTTTCTTTCCTCTATCACTCTCCTCTATACATTAAAGGAAACTTCTCTAGTAACGAACTATACAAGTGATCCCTGAATGTGTAGTCTTGAACTCTATGCTCAAAATGGGTGAATTGTGGAATGTGTTAATTAGATCTGAAAAAAGATGTTATTTTTTCATCCATGGGTTTTTATCTATGAGGAAAATAGTGGAAAACATTCCCCAAAACATAAGCCAGGATGAGCACCATAGCTCACACCTATAATCCCAGCAATTTCATAGGCTGAGGCAGAATGATTACTGGAAGCTAAGGGGTTTCAGCCCATGCTGAGCAACATAGTAAGTCCCTGCTTGTCCATGAAATAACTGCAAAACTTCCCCAGAAATGGTGGCCTGTACTCTTAGCTGCTCAGAAGCATATACTCAGAAGGATAACTTTATTATAGTAGCTTGCATTTCCTTGAGCTATGATGGTACCAATGTATTTTTCTGGGGCAAAGGGGGATAAATGGTATCTAATCTTCAAAGATAAACGAGCTCAGTGCCTGTAGCTCAAGCAGCTAAGATGCCATCCATATACACCAGAGCTGATGGGTTAGCATCGATCGTGGGCCTGCCAAAAAACAATTACAACTATAACCAAAACTTAGACAGGCATTTTGGCAGGCACTTGTAGTTCCAGCTCCTTGGGAAGCTGAAAGAAGAGAATCGCTAAAGCCCAGGAGTTGGAAGTTGCTGTGAGCAGGGACACCACAGCACTCTACTCAGAGCAACATCTTGAGGCTCTGTCTCAAACAAAAACAAACCAAAAAATAAATAAATAAAGAGAAACTGTATACATAGATTTTTATGGGGCAAGGGGGAAACATAGTATCCAATCTATAAGAGATACAGTGTATAGGTTCAGGAAAAGGCCAGTAGCATACAAAATATTTTATACATGTGTCCCAAATGGAATTTATTACCAGAATTGAGATTCTAGCTCAATATGGGAAAATCAACTATTATAACACACTACATTAATACAATAAATATGAAAAACCACCTGGTTGCCTCAAGACACACAGAAAAGGCTTTTGACAGAGGCAACATATCTTGTTGATAAAATCTTTGAAAAAACTTAGATGAGGGGAAATGCCCATTGCTCAGTGACTAGGTCACTGGCCACATATACCCTGGGTGGTGCATTCAAACCTGCCCCCAGCTAAACTGCAACAATAACAAAAAAAGATCTTAGATGAGTAGGGAAGGTCCTCAGGAATACTAATGGGATATACAGATGATTGGTTACATATAATGTGCTATATTCACACGATGGAATATTATTCTTCCTTTTTTTTTTTTCCATAGACTCACAGTCTCACTTTGTCACCCTTGTTAGAGTGCCGTGGTGTCACACAGCCCATAGCAACCTCCAAATCCTGGGCTTATGCAACTCTGTTGCCTCAGCCTCTTGAGTATCTGGGAATACAGGTGCCCACTGAAACACCTGGCAATAATTTTGTTGCAGTTCAGCTGGTGTCGGGTTTGAACCCACCAACCTCTCTATATAGGTCCAGTGCCCTAGGCACTGAGCTACGGTGCTATCCAATGATGGAATATTTTTCAACAATCAAAAGGAATTAAGTGCACATTTATGTTACAATAGAAATGAAGCTTAAAACATTATGAAAAGGGAACAAGTTCATCTACAAGAGACAACAAAGATCATGACTGACTTAAGAAGAAAACATCAAGACAAGGCCAGTTGTCTTCTAGGAGTAGGGGGCAAGTGAGGGAGGGTGATGGGGAAGATGAAAGTGACTGCTAGTAGGTATTGATGGTCTTTGTGTGTGGGGAGAAGACAAGTTCTAAAATTAGATCGTGATGATAGCTGCACAATTTTTTTCTTTTTTTTATTAAATCACATTTGTGTATATTAATTCTATCATAGGATGCAATGTGTTGTTTCTGAAATACTGAAATACTTTCTGAAACACTGAAATACTGAAATACTTTCATCCAATTGGCCAACATAGCCATCATGTCTTTCTCATTATTGTTGTGTTAAGACATTTATATTCCACATTTAGAAAGATTCACATGTACCCTTATAGGATAAATCATAGGCGTGATCCTCGCAATCACCTTCCCTTCACCCATCCTCCCCCCTCCCCTCCCCTCCTTCCCCCCTTTCTCCGTATTCTTGGACTCCATTTGGATTATAGCTTTCCTATGATCGCTAACAATTAGTTTCACAATTTTGTGACTATACTAAGAAACACAGAATTGTACAAATTCAAAGGGTGAACTACTTATTTCAATGAAGTAACTTGATGATGGTTTCCAATACTTGAAGTTCTCAAAAGGCTCACAAGATAAGAAATACCCATGTCATGAGAGTACTTCAGAGACTGTCAACCCCATCACCCTGTTCATACATAGGTTATCATGAATTGACATGGAAGGCACATTGTTCCATCCTACCAAAATTGTCATTTTCTTTTTCCTTGAGACAGAGTCTGACTCTTTCCCCCTCGGTAGAGTGCCCTAATATCATCATAGCTAACTGCAATCTCAAACTCCTAGGCTCAACCAATCCTTTGCCTCAGCCTCCTGAGCATCTGGGTGTCCATGTGCTCCCCCACAGTGCCCAGTTACTTTGGACCACCCGCTTGTGCCTCCCAGAGTGTTAGGATTACAGGTGTGAGCCACCACTCTAGACTTTTTATTTGGGATACTTTTCAAACTGTGATTTTTGGCCAGAGGTGGTGCTTCATACCTGTCAAACTGGCATACTGGGAGGCCCAATCAGTTGGATTGTCTGAGTTTCTGAATTGAAGACCAGCCTGAGCACTAGTGAGATCTCCATTTCTGAAGAATAAAAAACTGCTTAATTTTATGTAGGCACCTGGATTCCCAGCTGAGGGAATAGGTTCACTTGATGACAAAACTTCAAGATTGCTGTGAGTTATTATAACATGTCATTCTACTGAGGGCAATAAAATGAGACTCTTCCTCTATACATAAATAGAGAAAACTATTGGTAGGGATCTTACACCTCATTTTTACTTTTGACCAGGGGTCATTAGTTGAAATTTTCCCCTTAGATTAGACATAAACTAGAGAAATTTTTATTTCAAGGGACATTGTTTTCCTACAACCTCTATTAATTAAGCTTTTTGATTTTAGGTAACTCTCACTCTTTGATATCCTAGATTCTTGTAGTCACTGGAAACTGCACAAACAGTGAATTCTTGACTCAAATCAGGCTTTTCATTTGCACACTAAAATGCAGAGTATACTTGTCACCTCTTCTGTTGGGCTCCTTCAATCTGGGACAATATTCCCTTGCCCCAATCAGTCAGAGCCCAGGGACCAAACATCTCAAGACAAACCCTACACATCAGATCAACTGGCAATATCCTACAGAACCAATCTTAAATCCACTTGTCCTTTCTCATTGTTCCCCACCTTGGGATCCAAAATAAAACTTGTCCTTTATGTAGTCCTATACTCCATCTGCCTACTGACCTCTCCTTGTACTTCAGGTCTTGGAAATTGTACCTAGCAAATTTTATTTCTTTCTTTCTTTTATTAGTTTTATTTTTACTTTTTTTTTTTTTTTTTTTTTTGCCAGGGTTGGGTTTGAAACTGCCATCTCTGGCATGTGGGGCTGGCGTCCTACCCTTTTGAGCCACAGGCACTACCCTCTTTTATTATTTTTAATTAGACCAAATTTTACTGTGTTGTGGGGTTAGATTGCTGTGGTGTCAGCTGAGCACACAGCAACTTCCAAGTCTTTGGTTCAAGGTATCCTCCTGATTCAGCCTCTGGTGTAGCTAGAACTAAAGGCAAAGGCCACAACCCTTGATAACCTTTTGTATTTTAGTGCAAATTGGGTGTGTTACTGGGGTCCTGATATCTTGCTGTTGCTCACCCTTGTCTCCAACCCCATAGCTCAGGGGATAAGCCCACCTAGGTCTCCCAGAGCAACCAAAAATTGTAGTCATGTGTGGCAAAAGTCATTGAGCTCTACTTAAGACAAGACCTTATCAGGGGCTCTGAGGAGTGTCTAATCCTCTGACCCTGGTGACACATAGGGATTATGTTAGGACCATTTTGATTATCTATGGTGGCAGATATCACAACAATTGTACACAAATCTCTTTTTGGCTTATCAGGTTTCATTAGTGATTGTGTATTGAACAAGTGGACCAACATGGCTCTTCTACTTCCTATGCGGCTAAGAAGCCAAAAGGTTGGACCCACCTACCACAGAAGTCAGGAATGTTGGAAAATTCCAGATAGGCTGATATTTCCCATGATTACAGGACACATTGCCTAACCAGATTGTAAGAGAGTACCTTCAATGAGACACTTACCATCAAAAACAAGCCTATTGTAGAGAAAGAAGTAGAATCTCATGAAAAGTAGAACTGAGAATTGTGTGACTTAACTGTGAGTTCTGTAAAATCACTGTCTGATCTTTGGGCTTGGGGTCTTGGTCTTTAACATCCCAGGATAGCACTAGGTATAAATGATACTCTTCCACTTGCTTACAAATCCATGACATGAAATGGAAAGGAAGGGTAGTTGAATCTCTTGGCTAGATGTACAAACAACGTTTTGGAAGCAAGTGTTGATTGTGGAGATAAAATCACCACACATTTGTAACAGTTTGAACCCATGAAAAACCCAGATGGCCACTACACATGCTTAGCAGAAATAAGGTTAAGCTGAAGGATGGGTAAACCAGGGCAATACCCATTGTGATGTCATCCACAGTGACCATGTAGTGACATCATCCTGTAATGTCCTGGGATCCAGGTTTCTGGTCAAAATACTAAGTGGCCTTTTCTGCTCACTTCAGCCGGTGTCCTTCAAAAGTTTGAACCAGGAAACTTCTATTTTTTTTTTATTTTTTAGTGTTTCTTTCTTTATTTATTTCTTACACAGAGTCTCACAGTTCCAAGTTTGGTAGAGTGCTGTGGCATCACAGCTCACAGCAACCTGAAACTTAGGAAATTCTCTTGCCTCAACCTCCAACTTAGGCAATTCTCTTGCCTCAGCCTCCAAAGTAGCTGGTTAGAACCAGGACATTTCTTAGACCTCCATCCACAAAAAGAGAAGTGATCTCCCATTTGTACTTTATTGATTCTATTGATGGTTGAGATTCCTGGAACTAGGCTAATACAACAGTTGAGATTTTGTATGGCAGTGTGACTCAAGCTGCATCACCTCTGAAAAACTGTATGCAGTCACTAAAATAGGAGGCTTTTTTTTTGAGACAAAATTTAACTTTGTCACCCTCGGTAGAGTGCCATGCATCAAAGGTCACAGCAACCTCCAGCTCCTTGGCTTATTAGATTATCTAGCCTCAGCCTCAAGAGAAGCTGGCACTGCATTTGCCAACATAAAGCCCAGCAAATTTTTCTTTTCTATTTTTCTTTCTTTTCTTTTTCTGGGACTAAGTTTAAGTCCACGACCCTCGGTATAAGGGACTGAGGCCCTACCAAGTAAGCCACAGGTGTCACCTGAAGTTGGAATATTTTTCAAAATATGGTTGGTGGCCAGAAGTGGTTCTTCATGCCTTTCATCTTGGCACTTGCAAGGCCCAGTCAGTTGAATTGCCTGAGCTACTCAATTAAAGGCCAGTCTGAGCACTGGTGACATCTCTACCTCTGAAGAATAAAAAAGGCTAGATTTTATGGAGGCACTTGGAGTTCCACCTGAGGCAACATGTTAAGTTAATGACACCACGTGAAAATTTCTGTGAGTTATCATACCAGGGCACTCGACTGAGGGTAACAAAAGGAGACTCTGTCTCAATACATAAAGGTAGAAAACCATTAGTAGGGGAATTAACCCTCATTTTCACTTTTGACCACATATCTAGCATTGAAATTTTACCCCTAAATTAGATGTCAACTAGTGAAATTACTCTCTCAAAGGCAAATTGTTTTCCTAAATCCCATATTACTCAAGCCTTTGAATTTTATGTAAATCTGATCCTTTGATGTCCTAGATTCTTTAAGTCACTTTAAACAGGCCACATAGTGAATTTCTGACTCCAATCAGGCTTTTCCTATACACAGTAAAAAAAACAGAGTACACCCTCCACCCCTTGTGTTGGGTTCCTTCCATCAGGGCCAATAGTCCCTTACCCCAGTATTTCCAAGGCCATGGACCAGACATCTCTGTAAAAACCCTACGAATCAGATCAACTGGCAATATCCTACTGAACCAACCTCAAACTCACTTGTCCTGACTCATTGTCCTCTTCCCTAGAGGCCACAATAAATCTCCTCCTTTATATAGTCCCTTATTCTATTTCACTACTGATCTTTCCTCATACTTTTGCTCTGGGAAACTGTGCTCAGCAAATTTTCTTTCTTTCTTTTCTTTTCTTTTCTTTTCTTTCTTCTTTCCTTCCTTCCTTCTTTTTTTAATTAAATGATAGCTGTGTACATTAATGCAATCATGGGGGACACTGTGGTGTTTTCATATACTATTTGAAATATTTTCATCAAATTGGTTAACATAGACTTTATATCATTTTCTTACTTATTGTGTTAAGACATTTATATTCTACTTTTAGAAAGATTCACTTGTACCATTGTGAGATAAACCATAGAGGTGATCCCTCCAATCACCCTCCCTCCACCTATCTACTCTCCTCCCCTCCCTTCCTCCTAACCCCCCCCATATTCTTAGGCTATAATTAGATTATAACTTTCATATGAAAGCTATAAATTAGTTTCATAATAGGGCTGTGTACATTAGATAATTTTTCTTCCATTCTTGAGATATTTGCTAAGAACATTTTCCAGCTCCATCCATGAAAACACGAAGGATGTAAAGTCTCCATCTTCCTGTATGGCTTCATAATATTCCATGGTGTACATGTACCACAATTTATTGATCCACTTGTGGATTGATGGGCACTTGGGCTTCTTCCATGACCTGGCAATTATGAATTGGGCTGCAATAGACATTCTGATACAAATATCTTTGTTGTAATGTGATTTTTGGTCTTCTGGATATATACCTAATAAAAGAATTGCAGGATCAAATGGCAGGTCAATTTTTAGTTCTCTAAGTGTTTTCCAGATGTCTTGCCAAAAGGAATGAATTAGTTTGCATTCCCACCAGCAGTGTAGAAGTGTTCCCTTGTCTCCACATCCATGCCAGCATCTATGGTTTTCGGATTTTGCGATATGGGCTAGTCTTACTGGAGTTAGGTGATAACTCAAAGTAGTTTTGATTTGCATTTCTTTGATGATTAAAAATGGTGAACATTTTTTCACATATCTGTAGGGCATGCATCTATCTTTTTTAGAGAAATTTCTTTTCAAGTCCCTTGCCCAGCCTGAGATGGGATCACTTGATCTTTTCTTGCTAATACTTTGAGTTCTCTATGGATTCTGGTTATTAAACCTTTGTCAGAGACATGACCTGCAAATATAATCTCCCATTCTGAGGGATGTCTGCTTGCTTTACTTACTGTGCTTTTGGATATGTAGAAGCTTTTTAGTTTGATCAGGTCCCAATAGTGTATTTTTGATGTTGCTTCAATTGTGGGGGGGGTCCTAATAAAATTTTCACCCAGGCAGATTTCTTCAAGTGTTTTTCCTACATTTTCTTCTAGTATTTTTATATTTTTATGTCTTAAGTTTAAATATTTAATCCAGTGAGAGTCTATATTAGTTAATTGTGAAAGATGTGGGTCCATTTTCCATCTTCTACAGGTTGCCAGCCACTTCACCCAGTAGTATTTTTATATTTTCATGTCTTAAATTTAAATATTTAATCCAGTGAGAGTCTATATTAGTTAATTGTGAAAAATGTGGGTCCAGTTTCCATCTTCTACAGGTTGCCAGCCACTTCACCCAGCACCATTTGTTAAATAGGGTATCTTTTACCCACTCAATGTTTTTAATTGGCTTGTCAAAGATCAGGTAACAGTAAGTACCTGGATTCATTTGTTGGGTCGCTAATTCTGTCCCATACATCTACTACTCTGTTTTTGTGCCAGTACAATGCTGTTTTAATCACTATAGATGTATAATATAATCTGAGGTCTCGTAGCGTGATTGCTCATGCTTTGTTTTTTACTGAATAATGTCTTGGCTATTCAAGGTTTTTTCTGATTCCATATAAAATGAAGTATTATTTTTTCAAGATTTTTAAAGTATGATAGTGGAGCTTTAATAGGGATTGCATTAAAATATATATTGCTTTGGTTAGTATGGACACTTTAATAATGTTGATTCTTCTCAGCCATGAGCATGGTATATTTTTCTGTTTAACATTTTAAGCTATATCTTTTATTAGAGTTTCATAGTTTTCATTATAGAGATCTTTCAAGTCTTTTGTTAGGTAAACTCCAAAATATTTCCTCTTCTTTGGCACTACTGTGAATGGAATAGAGTCCTTGACTGTTTTTTCAGGTTAGCTGCTGTTGGTATACATAAAGACTACAGATTTGAGTGTTGATTTTGTAACCGAGGCATTGTTATATTCCTTGATCACTTCTAAGAGTTTTGTAGTATGAATCCCTGGTGTTTTCTAGATATACAGTCATATCATCTGCGAAAAGTGAAAGTTTATTCTCTACTGATCCTATTTGGATGCCCTCAATCACCTTTTCTTTCCTAATTGTGATGGCTAAAACTTCCATTACAATGTGAAATACCAATGGAGACAATGGGCAACCTTGCCTGGTTCCTGATCTGAGTGGAAATGATTTAAATTTAACTCCACTCAATACAATATTGCCTGTGGGTTTGCTAAAGATGGCCTCTGTCAATTTAAGAAATGCCCCTTCTATACCAATTGTCTTAAGTGTTCTGATCATGAAAATATGGTGGATATTATCAAAAGCTTGTTCTCCATCCATTGAGAGAATCATATGGTCTTTGTTTTTTTAATTTTTTTGTTTGTTTTTTAATTTGTTTATGTGATTAATTATATTTATAGATTTATGTATGTTGAACCATCCTTGAGACCCTGGGATAAAACCTACTTGGCCTTAATGTATGATTTCTTTGATGTGTTGTTGGATTCTGTTTGTTAGGCTCTTGTTGAATATTTTCACATCAATATTCATTAGTGATATTTGTCTATAATTTTCTTTTCTTGTTGGGTCTTTTCCTGGTTTGGGGCTCAAGGTGATGTTTCCTCATGGAATGTGTTGGGTAGTATTCTGTCTTTTTCTATATTTTGGAAAAGGTTGAGTAATATAGGTACTAGTTCCTCTTTGAAGGTTTGGTAGAATTATAACATGAAGCCATCTGGTCCCGGGCTTTTCTTTTTAGGGAGATTTCGTATATTTGACACTATTTCAGAACTTGATATAGGCCTGTTCAACATTTCTACTTCATTGTGGCTAAGTCTTGGGAGATGACCTGCTTCTAAGTATTGGTCAATTTCATTCAGATTTTCATATTTCTGAGAGAAAAGTTGCTTGTAATATTCATTAAGAATTTTTTGAATTTCTAAGAGGTCTGTTGTTATTTCATCTTTGCTGTTTCTGATTGATGAGATTTCGAGATTTTACTCTTTTTTTTTTGTTAGGTTGGCCAAAGGTTTATCTATTTTATTGATCTTTTCAAAAAAACAACTTTGTGATTTATTTGTCTGTTCTATGATACTTCTGTTTTCAATTTTATTTAATTCTGCTCTAATTTTGGTTATTTCTTTTCTTCTGCTAGATTTGGGATTGGAATGTTCTTCTTTTTCCAGTTGCTTGAGATGGCCCATTAAGTTGTTAACTTCCTCTCTTTCCATTCTCTTGAGGAAGGCTTGCAATGCTATAAATTTCCCTCTTAGGACTGCCTTTGCAGAATCACAAAATTTCTAATAACTCATGTCTTGATTATCATTTTGTTCTAAAAATTTGTAATTTTCTTCTTGATCTAATCTCTGACCCATCTACCTTTCAGCATAAGGTTATTTAGATTCTATGCTTTTATATGAGATTGTAGATTCCTGTTGTTACTGAGTTCAAATTTTATTCCATGATGGTCTGTGTAAATGCATTGAATAACTTCTATTCTTTTAAATTAGACTTGGGACCTAAGATGTGATCGATTTTGGAATATGTTCTATGAACTGATGAGAAAAACATGTGTGTTCAGTTTTGTTAGGATGAAATGTTCTTTAGATGTCTGTTAGATTCAAAAGTTTGGTAGTTAAATTTAAATCTGAAATTTCTTTGCTAAGCTTCTTATTGGAGGATCTATCCAACACTGCCAAATGAGTGTTAAAATCTCCAACTATGATAAAGCTGCGAGAGATCAAGTTGCTCATGCCTGAACAGTCTGTTTTATAAATTGAGGTGCATTCTGGTTGGGTGCATAGATATTGATAATTGAGATTTCATCATATTGAGTATTACCCTTAACAAATATAAAATGGCCATCCTTATCCTTGCTTATTTTTGTTGTTTTAAACCATATTGTATCTGAAAATAAAATTGGAGCACCTGTTTTTTTCTGCTTTCCATTTGTCTGGAATATAGATGACCATTCCTTTGCCCTGAGTCTATATTTACCTTTTAAAGTAAGATGTGATTCTTGAATACAGCAGATGTCTGGTCTGCATTTCTGTGTCTAATCAGCCAATCTGTGCCTCTTTAGAGGACAATTTAAGCCATTCACACTGATTGAAATTATTCATAAGCCTGGTAAAATGTTGGGTTTCGAGTTGCTCCAAAGTTCAGTAGGCATTTTTAATCCTTTCGCCACTGTGGATGTTGGAATTTGAACAAAAGTTTCTGAGTGAGTTTACTTATGTGGTGGAGGGTTTCACTGGTCATTATGAAGGATAGGTTTAAGAATTTTCTGGATAGCTGATTTAGTTATGGCAAATTTCTTCAACATGTGAATATTGTTAAAGTATTTAATTTCTCCATTTTAGATGAAACTCAGTTTAGCTGGATACAGGATGCTGGGTTGAAAATTATTTTGTTTTAGGAGATTAAAAGTCAATGACCATTCTTTTCTAGCCTGAAAGTTTTCAGCAGAGAGATCTGCAGTCATCTAATACTCTTCCCTTTGTAGGTTATGGTTTTCTTATGTCTAACTGCTTTCAGAATTTTGTCTTTCATCTTAACTTTAGTGAAGTTAACTATGATGTGCCTGGGGGATGTCTTATTCAAGTTGAGTCATGTTGGGGTTCTGAAACTGTCTGCTATCTGAATTTCAGAAACTCTTGGCTTGTCTGGAAAGTTCTATTTCATAATTTCATGAGAAAGAGAGTCTGCCTTTTGTGAAGCCACTTCGTCCCCTTCAGGGATTTCTATAAGGTGAATATTAGCTTTCTTCGAATTATTCCAGAGCTCCCTGAGAAAGTGAATCATTTTCACTCTCCATTTCTCTTCATCTTTGAGTGCTTTGGCTCATTCAAAAGCTTTGTCTTCAGTGTCAGAGATCCTTTCTTTTGCCTGTTCCATTCTATTACCAAGGGATTCTACCATAGTTTTCAGATCTTTGAGGGCTACAACCTCTTGCCTCACTGTCTCGTACTCTTTGGTCATTTTGTGTTTGAAATCATTGAATTCTTGAGACAGCTTTTGAATAGTTTGAAATTCTAATTCCCTTCTTTCCTCCATTCTGTTATTCTTACTTGCTATCAAGATTCTGAACTCAATTTCTGACATTGTAGCCATTTGTTTATGGAAGGGATCTTCAATTGCCTCTGCCCCATCCTTCCTTGGGGGGGTTGATCTACTCTGGTTATTCAGATTACCAGAGTTTTTCTCTTGATTCCACCTCATACTGAATTTTCACCATTTGAAGACCATCCCAAAACCTTCCGCCAGTGGCCATCAGCAGAAAAGACACTGGCTTCCTTTGGTTGCCCAGCAAGATAGCACTTATCTGTCCAGAAAAGCCTCAGGGGTGTGAGCCTTATTGTTCTAGCTGCTGTGGCTATTGCTCTTCGTCTTGGGGTACCACCTATCCAGTGTGGTTTCCTCTCCACTGACCACTGACCATCCTCTTGCAGTTATTGGGCTCTGGGCCTGGTGTATTGAGAATGTATGGTTGACTCCGCCCTGGGGAGAGCCCGCAGCAGCACAGAGAACTTAACAGCCCCAGTGTGGGGGACTCTGTGGCTAGAACATTCCTGGGAGTGGCCCGCGTTGATGTTGAGCACCTAGCATCCCAAGCACAGGGAACATGGTGGCTGTATCAGTCCTGGGGGTGTCCCCCTGCTATGTGGCTAACGCAGCAGCTGGATCAGTCCCAGGGGGTGGCCTGTGGAATGCCTATCAGCACCAGCATGGGTAACATGGCAGCTGAATCAGTCCCAGGTGGCGGTCCAAGGGTGTGTGGAGCACCTAGTAGCCCCTGTACAGGGAACATGGCGGCTGGCTCCATCCTGAGGGGCAGTCAGCAGCAGCAGCATGGAGTTCCTAGCAGCCCCTGCCTGGGGAACTCTGCAGATGGATAAGTCCCAGAGGGTGGCCTCCTGTGGCACAGGAATGCAGCGGCTGGATCAGTCATGGGGTGAAGACCATGGAGGCACTGAGCGCCTAGCAGCCATAGAGTGGATAACATAGCAACTGGATCAGTCCTGGGGTGACCCGAAGCTGCACAGAGTGCCTAGCAGCCCAGCACAGGGAACACAGTTGCTGGATCAATCCTGGGAGAAGGGGGCATCCTGCGGGGGGGGGGAAGCACCTAGCAGCCCTTGTGCAGGGAGTTCTGCAGCTGGATCAGTCCAGGGGGCAGCCCATGGGTTCACAGAGCTCCTAACAATCCTGGTGCAGGGAATGCTGTGGCTGGATCAGTTAGGTGGGGGCAGCCCACGGTATGGGGAAGCAGCCCTGGTGTGGGGAATTCTGCTGCTGGATCAGTCCCAGGGGCGGGGGGGAAGATGGCAGGTGCATGGAGTGCCAGCAGCCTTGATGAGTGGAATGCGGGACTCAAGCAATTTTCTGGCTTCAGGACAGGGACAGGGCACTTGGTCCCGCAGGGTTGGGGGGACACTATTCTTGGGCCTCCTCTCCCTGTCTCTGCAGGCAAAGGGGGAATGGTGGACTGGAAATTCAAGATGGCAGTGAAAAGTTAGTTGGATTTTTCTGCCTGGTGAGAGGATGTTCAGAGTCTCAGTAGGGTCCCTCTAGAAGAGTAAACCCCACTTCCTATATCTCTCACACATGGGGTGGGATTATATGTCCTCAGTTCACCTCTCGCCTGTAAGAAACTTTCAGGAGCAGACAAAGAGAAAACAAAGAGAAAAACACATGTTTCCTGGGGAAGGGGACGGATGTTTTTACTTTGTGATGTATTACATAGCTGTAGATTGCTTTCCAGGAGTCACAACTTGCCTCAGCAGAGGTGTCCTGCAGATAATCACTCTTCTCTCTCAGCTGGGCTCCCAGTCTTCAACTTTGTTGGGTATTTTCTGGACTTATCCTTCCTTCTGGATGGGAGCTTCTGTTGGAGACTGATACCTTTTGGCCATCTTGCCCCTCCACTCTTTCCTTCCTTCATTATTTTTCATGGGACAGACTCACTCTTTTTCCCAGAAGGGAGTATCATGGCCTTAGCCTAGCACACAGCAACATCCAATTCTTGGGGTTGAAGGGATCCTCCTGCCTCAGCCGCTGGAGTAGCTGGAACTAAAGACAAAGGCCACAATGCTTGTCTACCTTTTCTATTTTAGTACAACCCAGGTGGGAGATCAGGACTAAGGTTGCCTTGCTGTTGCTCAGAATTATCTCCAACCACTGAGCTCAGCGAGTCAGCCCACTTTGGCTTCCCAGAGTATTCAAATACTGTAGTCAATTGTGGCAAAGTCAATGAGATCTACCTTGAAATGACCTTATCAGGGGCTTTGAGGAGTATCCAATCTTCAGGTCTCTGTGATCCATAGGGATTATGTCAGGACAGTTTTGCGTATCTGTGCTGGGAGATATCATCACAATTATGGACACATCATTTTTTTACTTATCAGATTGCATTAGTGATTGTGTATTGAACATGTGGCCCAACAAAACTCTTCTCCTTCCTATGTGGCCAAAAAGCCACATAGGAAGTTTGGACACACCTACCATAGAGGTCCAGGGAATCTTGGAAAATTCCTGATAGGCTCCTATTTCCTATGATCATCATAAATAAGTGCAGCTTTGGAGTATACTACAGGACACATTGCCTAACCACCTTTAGAGAGGGGAACTTTAGTAGGACACCTACTGTCCAAAACAAACCTGTTCTAGAGAAAGAAGATAAATATCATGGAAAGTATAACTGGGAATTGCGTGACATACCTGTGAGTTCTTTGAAATCACTATCTAATCTTTGAGCTCGAGTTCTTGTTCTATAACATCCAAGGACACCACTAGGTATAAATCACACTCTTCCACTTTCTTACAAATTCATGATGTGAAATGGAAAGTAAGGTTTATTGAATCCCTTGGCCAAATATACAAACAAAGTTTTGGAAATAGGAATTGAGTGTGGACATAAGCTCACACTTTTGTAACAGTCTGAAACTAGAAGCAAACCCAGATAGCCACTACATGTGCTTATCATGAATAAGGTTAAGCTTAAAGATGGTAACCCAGGGCAACACCCATTGTGATGGCATCTGCAGTGACCATGTCATGACTTCATCCTGTAATTGCCTGGAATCCATGCTTCTGGTCAAAGATACTAAGTGGCCTTTTCTACTTACTTCAGCTAGTGTCCCTGAAGTGTTTGTACCAGGACACTTCTTAGCCCTCCATCCACAGACAGAGAAGTGATCTCCCATTTGTGATTTATTAATTATATTAATGGTTGACATTCCTGGCACTAGGCTACCACAACAGTTGTGATTTTGTACAGTAGTATGACTCAAGCTACCTCACCTCTGACAAAACTGCATGGAGTCACTTAAATAGGATGCTATTTTTTTTTCTTTGAGACAGATTTTCACTTTGTCACCCTAAGTAGAGTGCCGTGGCATCACATCTCACAGCAACCTCCAACTGCTTGGCTTAGGTGATTCTCCTGTCTCAGCCTCACAAGTAGCTGGAACTACAGTTGCCCACTACAAATCCTGGCTATTTTTATTTCTTGTTGCAGTTTGTCTGGCACTGGGTTGAAATCTGCCACTCTCAGTATAAGGGGCTGACTCCCTACCCACTAAGCCACAGGTGCCACTGGAAGTTGTGATATTTTTCAAACTATGGTTTGTGCCCAGTGGTGGTGCTTCATGCCTTTCACCCCAGCACTTTGGGATACCCAGTCAGTTGGATTGTCTGAGTTTTGAATTACAGACCAGCCTGAGCACTGATGAGATTCCCATCTGTGAAGACTAAGAAAGACTAGATTTTATGGAGGAACTTGGAGTCCCATCTGAGGGAATAAGTTCACTTGATGACAATACATGTAGATTGCTGAGTTATGATACCAGAGGACTCTATGGAGGGCAATGAAACAAGACACTGTCTCAATACATAAATGAAGAAAACTTTTGGTAGGGGACTTAGCCCTCATTTCCACTTTAGACCATGGATCTAGCATTGGAATTTTACCCTTAGGTTAGGAGTCAAGTAGAGAAATTATTCTCTAATATAGAAATTGTTTTCCTAAAGCCTATATTACTCAAGCCTTTGGATTTTACTTAAATCTGACCCTTTGACATCCTAGATTCTTGTAGTAGCTCTAAACTGGCCACACAGTGAATTCCTGACTTTGATCAGGGTTTTCATATGCAAACTAAAATTTCCAGAGTACACCCTTCACCCCTTGTTTGGGTTCCTTCCATCTGGGCCAATAGTCCCTTTTCCCAGTAATTCCAAGGCCATCGACCAGACATCTCTGGACAACCCATACCCATCAAATCAACTGGCAATATCCTAATGAAACAATCCCAAATGCACGTGTCATGACTCATTGTTCTCTCCCCCACCAGGGGCCACAATAAATCTCCTTCTTTAAGTAGTTCTCTTTTCCATCTGCCTAATGATGTCTCCTCATACTTTTCCTTTTGAAAACTGTACCTAGCAAGTTTTCTTTCTTTCTTTCTTTCTTTCTTTCTTTCTTTCTTTCTTTCTTTCTTTCTTTCTTTCTTTCTTTCTTTCTTTCTTTTCTTTCTTTCTTCCTTTCTTCCTTTCTTCCTTTCTTCCTTCCTTTCTTTCTTTTTTTCTTTCCTTCCTTCCTTCCTTCTTTCCTTCCTTCCTTCCTTCCTTCCTTCCTTCCTTCCTTCCTTCCATTCTTTTTTCTTTCTTTTCTTTTCTTTTCTTTCTTCTTTCTTCTTTCTTTCTTTCTTTCTTTCTTTCTTTCTTTCTTTCTTTCTTTCTTTCTTTATCATGATACATTCATTCATTCTTTAG